>CATIWM010389743.1:0-66526 GCA_949671775.1 Mallotus repandus
AGCTTGTATAACTGACTTTCTAGCCACTGCAGAAGACTTTCTAGCTACATACTTGTCTATATATATGTTTGTACATTTGATAAACATAAGTAGAAAAAAAATCTTTTCTTCTCATTTCTATATTTTGCTCTCTAATTACATTAAGGATTTATGAAAAGATAACAGGAGTGTGAATGTTTGAAGTACTCTGGGGGAGAGAAATAAATTTTTTTTTGGTTTGCTAAAAATGATTGAAACAGTAGTCCAAAATTTACTCATTTGCTGTTTCTGACTTCTGATGTTTGGCTCACAGTCCATACGAAGTATCCTAGCAATGTATATATTAGACTCCATGGGTAACTGAGGACTCAATATTGGATATTGTTGGAACACTCACCATCTAACCATGAAAATCTCACACATGAACAACATAAAAATTTCAGACATAAACAGCCATAAACAGAGTTAAAAATTAACACTGAAATTTCCTCTAACCATTCAAACATAAATTTCCACTATTAATTTTTCAGACCATAAAACACAACCATGAACAAAAATAAGAACATGAACATGCACAGTAAAGAACACAGCTGTGAAACATTGTAAGTTTGTAACTACATATTTTTCACTCTTACACACTGCATTTCATTGACAGAACTGCTCTTTATATAGCAGCAATATTACATGATTTACAAGTTAAGTCCATACTGAAAACTGACGTCAACCACTCTAAGTGTGGTGCACATTCCTTACTTTTACTTGTACCATTAAACAGGAACCATTCCTACAACCATACCTGCTTGACAACTAACTACACTAGTTAAAACTAAATTTTCAGCAACCATTTCCTGCATATACATCAGCAGTATACATACAAAATACATTAGCTTTGGAGTGTTGAGAAAAGTATCAACTCTAATACTCCTTCTTGGTACTTTTCTTGAAGACTCTAAGCTTGCTCATTTGAACATCAAACTTTGAACAATCTGCCATTTTTCCTTCAGACCTGAAATTCATCAATTTGACATCTCCGTTCTTCTTGAAATCTTCAACTTCATGAACGTCTTCACTTGCAATCAAAAAATCATCAACATACAAAGACTTTATCATCAATTTTTTACTTCCATAGAAAACTGAATTAATTTGGCTCCTCCTGAAATTATTTCCCACATGAATTCTGCTACACCAATAGTTGGATGCCTCCATCGGCCAACCACATACATGATACTCCTCCTGAATTTTCAGAAGTGTTGCACCATGGGTTGATTCTTTCAAACATAAGTTCCATCTTCCATAAACATCAGTCATTAACCTGATTTTCAGACATGAAACATTAATATTAACATTAACAGCAGCAATGCCATCATCCTCCATAAAATGAGTTGAAGAAGAACACCCAACTCATCATTCTTGACATTTTGCTTATTTCCATGCAAATAAGCACATTCATATAAGTGAACTCCTTTGCTCACCACATCACATTCTTCACCCATATCACGTTCAACCATTTTGAAAAAATCAGCAACCATACCATAATCTTCCATACATGTATGAGTTTTGGCATTTTCATTTCCAAATCTCTCATACCTGACCATAATTCCATTAATTTCACCATCACATCCATGATTTTTCATGACATCAAGCTTTAGATAAAAGCTATCCCCATCCATTTTCATCTTAATAATTTCAGCATCACATCAATCAAGAATTATACAATAATCATCTTTGAAACAAATACCATAACCATCCTTCAATAATTGAGCAACACTAATCACATTTTGATCTAACTTAGGAACCAACAACACATCATGAATTAATTTTAAACCATTGTTAGTGTCAACAAAAATTGTACCTCTTCCCATTCTGTCATCATCGTCATCATCCTCTTGCTCTTCACCATCATCTTCATCATCATCTTCCTCTTCTCCAGAAAATTAAGGAACACTAGAGTAACATTGGTACTTGAAGCCATTGATCACTCACAAGTGTTTGATCTCTCAAAATCTCTCAATAAATTTTTGTTTAAACCTCACAGCCCCTTAAGAATACCGCTCTGATACCACTATTGGAACACTCTCCATCTAACCATGAAAATCTCACACATGAACAACATAAAAATTTCAGATATAAACAGCCATAAACAGAGTTAAAATTAACACTGAAATTTCCCTATAACCATTCAAACATACATCTCCACTATTAATTTTTCAGACCATAAAACACAACCATGAACAACAACAATAACATGAACATACACAGCAAAGAAGAACACAGCTATGAAACACTGGAACTACATATTTTTCATTCTTACACACACTACATTTCATTGACAGAGCTGCTCTTTAAATAGCAGCAATATTACATAATTTACAAGTAAAGTCCAATACTGAAAACTGACATCAACCACTCTTAAGTGTGGTGCACATTACTTACTTTTACTTGTACCATTAAACAAGAACCATACCTACAACCATACCTACTTGACAAATAACTACAATAGTTAAAGCTAAATTTTCAGCAACCATTTCCTGAACATACATCAGCAATACACATACAAAATACAAAATACATTAGCTTTGGAGTATTGAGAAAAGTATCAACTCTAACAGATATAAAACTTCATTGCATTAACTTCATGTTTATTCCTTTGTCTTACATTTTTCTTGTAAAAGTATGGCGTGTCTGTTACTAGCAGTAGAAGTGGAGATGAATTCTTATAACATAATTCAGTCACAGGTCTCTAAAAAACAATCCGATCGAACAAGAGATAATTGGCAGGTAAATTTGATTTGGGTAATTTGTGTCAACATGCAAATACAAACTGTTGTATGAATACAGACAAGTGAAATCTTCCATCAACTTAATTATATTATGGATGGAGGATTGAACCTGTAACATCAATGGTTGAAGGTGTGACTTTGCTGCCACCCAATTGTTCCTCTAAGGACTTTCATCATATTTACTTAATATGATTATGGTAACTTTTTTTTAAACATATATACTTTTTTTATCAGCCTCCTGAAAATGAAGGCCTGAAATTTGTAGGAGACATCTCTTTGGCAATATTGAAAGGAGCAACCAAAGCCCCCATGAGTACTCTAGTCTGAATACATGATGTTAGGGACAAAACAACTATATAACAAGAACTCAAGTTTCTCTATCTGAAGGACGTTATTATTACTCTAGTCAATCTAGCTATGTAGCTAGCTTTTCTTGTTCTTGGTTTCAACTTACAAAAAGATATTTTCTATAGATTCTTGCCATGCATATATGCTAGGGACATTTCTCTAAACTCTTCGAAAGCTCCTATTTCTTGTGCCTATTTTCGTTTTCTTGGTCAATATGGTGTTTTATTGTTGTTCCATGCGAGAGATTGCTCAGCCCATATATCAAAGCCTGTGAGCATTCATTTGTTATTCCCACCTAATTACTTTCATTACAGATACTGCTTGGCAACTGTACTCAAATAAGAAAAAAAAAATTTTAATGATTAGTTGGCAGAGACTGTTTTCTCTTACGTCACCTTTTAAATTCAAATTATATTATCTATTGTCGCATTAAATTAGTTGTTAAAATTTTTTTATCATTTTTATGGTCATGCTGATTAAATTAGATTAATTAAAGATAAATAAAATATTAATATTGATGATTTAAATAAAAATATAAAATGCCATAGTTGGAGCATATTATGGAGAATGCATTATTGGTGCAAAGAGATATCTTTTTTTTTTTTAAGTAAATGACAGAAACAGAACCAACTTCACATTTAGCAACCAGCCATACAGCAAAAGCACCACGATCTTCATGCACCTGGGCCATTTATTTGCATTATGACCACATTCCACCCAAAAATAATAATAATAAATTATGCCAAAAAGATAGGGAAAAAAAAAAGGCACAGATCTGCTTTTATTTGTGTTTCCCAATATAACAATGGTGACAAAGTCGGGGACCCTTTCACATGGCTTTTTGCAATGAAGATGAAGGAAAGAGTACAAAAATTCTTACATTATTGATATCTTGTTAAACATGATTTGCATTGCCGTCTAATATACAATTACTATTCATTCTTTTTGCAATTATTATTTTTAATAGTCCCTAGATTCTTATTATTTTCATTTTTTTATATTTAAATTATTAATATTTAAAATTTATTATACTTTAATTATTCTGATTTAATTCGAATAAGCTATAAAGACAGTAAATATTTTTTTAACAATAAATTTAATATTCAAAACTTAAATTTAAAACGTAATTTAAATAAAAATAATTTTTTACTAGTTAATTCTAATCGTTGTTTATATTATTTTAAAATTTAAAGTAAAAAAATTGAATATAAATTTTAAATTTTAAATTATTTATCTTTTAAATCAGAAAAATAGTAGTAAATCATTATGATTTCAGCATCAAGAAATTGATCACGTTGAAGTTAATTTTACTATTATTATTATTATTATATATCATCATATGATGGGCAAGTCTGTCTGGCAGTGTGTGTGACTGAATGATGGCGTTGGATGCAATTTTTTCCCCACGTTGATCCATCAGTGATATTATTGATAAATAATTGAGGCAAATCGACGGGGCTGTGGGACGCCAGGATCAGGATACGTCTGAAAAATATCAATATTCATTTGGCCTCTGCGTACTTAAAGTTAGAACTGCTGGGCATTGGCCAAATATACAATTTTACTCCTAAACTTTACTTAATTATTATTTTTATTTTATTCAATTTTACCTTTTAATTTCTATTTTTCATCTATTTAGCGCTTTTCGCACACTAAATAAATGCATATATTTAATTCGCACTTAGTTTTAATAGATGAAAATAGAAATTAAGAGGTAAAATTAGTAAAAAATAAAAGTTATATAGATTAAATAGATAAAAAATAAAAATTAAAAAATAAAATTAAATCAAATAAAAATAAAAAATAATATAAAATAATTGAGTAAAGTTTTCATCCGTTTAAATATAATATAATCACTTGATTCCACGTTTTAAAGCAGAGTTTTAAGCTGAGGTGTGCCAACCAACACCGAAAAATGCTGAAACCAATATAGAGAAATATATTAGTATTTTTTTAAGATATAGAATCTGGAAATGTGCAATATATATATATATATATATATATATATTTTAATTTTATATAAATTCTTAAAAAATTATCTATTTAAATAAATATTACTATTAATGAACAATTTTCTTTAAATAATAATAAGAACAACTACTTTGATTTAAATTTTTTGTCTTTAATTTGGTTATTTTTTGTTTTTCTCTTTGATTTGATCTTTTTTTTTTTGACTAAAATTAATTTTTTAAAAAATTGGAAGAAATATATTTTTAGTATAAATATAAATGTTTTATATTCTTAAAAAATTGTGAAAATAAACCCAATACATATCGGGTGAGTACGATACATTTCCACAGCATGCAGAAATATAAACAATTTAAAATGCTCGTGCAATCTGAATTTTAAATACGGCAAAAAATTCAGCATTGGTTTTTATATTTATTTTTCTTCATAATTTAAGAACATATCACGTTGAAATATACAATAATTAATGAATATTAGTTTAATTAAAAAAATAAAACGAAATAAAAAAATTCAAAAAGGTCATATGGATAGAAAATATTATCAGCAAAAGCTGATTTTTTTTAATGAACGAACATGTGGTAAGATGTAGTAATTTAAATAATAAAAAAGTTAATGCCAAATTCATACATAGACCCCTGAACTTGTACTAAAATTCTCGTTGGCTAGCTAAACTTCTAATTTGATCTTTAAACACCTTAATTTGTGAAATTTGATCTTATAGACACCTTAACTTGTAAATTTTGCATTATTTAAACACTTTCGTGTTTTGCTTCACTCTCCTTAACTAAATTTTTTTTTATCCTCATAATTTTTATAAATTATTATTTTGATCATCTCATTTTTTTAACATTTTTTGCTATTTTAAGGCATAATTATTATTAATATTATTAATTTATTTATACTTATATATTTTGATTATATTAAAATTAGAATGACAAATATATTTTTGAATTTTTAATATTTAGATATTTAATTTTAAAATTGAAAATATTTCATTTACATGCACATACTTGAATAATGTATATTTAAAAGTAAAGTAAAAACTTATATCCTTATAAATAATTTTATTGATTATTTAGTTTATTTTTTAATTTAAAGTATAAAGTTTATAATATTTATGAATACAATGTAGTCTTCAAATATTATAAAATTTTTTGTGGTTATAATTCAAAAATTATTAATAAATAAAAATTATTAGATTATAAATAGTTTAATATGAGATATATCGGTTCTACACAAGTAACAAAATAAATAATCAATAAATAATTATTCGGTCAAATGATAGTTGAAAATATGATTTATATGATCTACATGATCTATAACTTTATGAATGTTATTAATTGTTACTTGGAATAAAATATTCTTAGAATAAAATATTTATGAATAAAAATTATAGATTAAAAATTATCATTTTTTAGGTTATTAAGAGAAATTAACAATTTAAAAGTATTTTTATTCATAGTAATTGATTAAATTTGAGTTATAAATTTTCAATATAACTTTATAATATTCACTTATATTAATTAAAATTTAAAAATATTTTATTTATACATATAGTTTTAAATAATGTCGATTTAATATTAAAATAAAATTTACATTTGCATAATAAACTTTGTCGGTTATTTTATTATTAATTTAAAATTTTTGCAATTAACAATGTAGAATTCATAATACTTTATAAATTTATTATTGTTACAATATGAATTTTTTTACGATTTTATAAATATTAATGATATTTAAGTTATTTTAATTTTATTTTAAAATAAATTTTATTTTTATTTTAAAATAACTTTTTTATTTGTAAAAAAAGTTGTAAATAATATGTTTATTATTTTTGTACATTATAAAGTTAATTGAACTAGAAAGTATATGTTAAAATAATTTTTTTTATACAATAATCAATTTGACTGTATTTGAACTTTAAATATTAATTAGATGACTAAAAAAAATTTATCAACAAAAGGTAAATTGAGCCAATTTCTCTGCTGAAGCGCATGCCATCAAATCCTTTTCAGAGGTGTCTATAAGGTTATTTTAGAAGTTGAGGTGCCAATGAGATTTTATCTACAAATTCAAAGGACTAAGTACAGGTTTAGCCAAAAGTTAAATAATCTTAGGGATAATTGTTAATCCCGATGTGTTTTGGTCTAATACATTATTTTATTCCTGATATTTAAAAAAATATTTATTCACTTTTGACATTTTTAATAGTTAACACTTATTATTTTTTCTGTCAAAAATAAAATAATACACTAATTATAAATATTAAAAATAAATAAATATTTTTTAAATATCATGAACAAAATAATATATTAAATGAAAAAAATCAATTCTCCCATACTCTTATCACTTCACATAAAGTGTTGCTATTCTATTTATTTTAACGTATATCGAATGTTATCCATTCATAAAACAAGTGTTAATCACTTGATATTGTATTCAGTGCACGTTTCTTTCTTTCTTTATTTTTTTATCTTTTTCTTTTTATCACATCTAAGGATGGATGGGACTTCACAGCTCACATCCTGCTCGTCAATCTCTTTAGGGTTTATTAAATTAATCGGTTTATGATAGCTATTAGTTGGCTGTTGGTAGCTGACACTGATAATAGATAACTATTAGCTAATTAATGATAAATAATTAGTATAATTATTTACAGTTATTGTTCATTTATTCAACGATCAAAATAGACATCAATTATATTATATTAAAAATTTTATGACTACTTACATAATTTTATATATTAAATAACTAAACAAAATATTATTTAATATTAAAAATAATATAATTCAACAAAAAATTAGGCATTTAAAAATGGTAGAATTTTAATTTTTCAATTTAGCACATGAGAATTTTTTTTAAAAAAAATTATAACTTATTTGTGCTATTTAAAGAATATTTTTTCCTCTCATCAAACTAAAAACAATTTGATCATGTAATACATCCATTTGAATTGTACTAAATTTTTCATCACTCTTACGTATCGAATCACTATATGAGGTGCAAAAAATATTAAGAGGCACAAATTCAGAATTTTGATCAAATCATATAAATGTTGAATCATTAAAAGCGTGTATATATATATATATATATATATATATATATTTGAGCAACCACAAATGCATAATAAATATATAAGAAATAAAGCTCCCACCAAACGTGAGAAAAGTGATAGTTTCAAGAGGTAGAAAAAATAATAATAAATATCAAATAGAGCTCCTACAAAATTATGCACTGCTGAATTTACTTAAAGGAAAAATTACTAACATCCCCTAAAATTTGTCCAAATTGACTACTTGAACCCTTCGTATTCTAAAGTCAACTAATTTCCTTTTTAGTTTTGACACTATAGACTACTTTCCCCTTAACGTCAAAAACAACTATTAGTTAATATAAAAAGACTTATTTACCCTTATCATATTGTTAAATTTATCAACTTTGTACCACGAGTTATTTATTTTTTTACATATTATTGATATTGATATTTTTATTTATTTTAACAATAAAAATTAATTAATAAATTTTTTTAGACACCAATAATTGATAATTAATAAAATTAGTTACCAAATATAAGTTGTATACTAACTCATAAATCAAAATTATTTTTTAAAAGGAAAAATAAAAACTACAACTCCTTTACCATCACCGTCATCTACATTTTTTTGCCACCACTATTGTCTTCTATTTTTTTTTTTTTTTGCCATCATCGTCCACTCTTCTCCCACCACTAGAATCTTCATCAAACTTTTGACAAAGAAGAGGAAGATGATGGAGGATTCAAAAACGTCATCATCATCATATTTTCGATCGAAGATGAAGGCAAGGAGAATGGCAACCCTCCAGAAGCACGAGATGGTTTGGCGGCAGCGACGGACAGAGAAGAGAAGGTGGATTCATGACCCTAGATGATGAATATGTGTTGAGTGGTGAAATAATGATGTTGGTTATAGATTCGAATTTAGGATTTCTATTTCTTTGTTTATATAGAGAGTGTGACAAAGAAGATAAAAGCAAATAGAGAGTAATGGTGGTGGTTGTAAGTTGGTTGATCGACTATGGCAGTTGTCTACTTTCTTTGATGTTGTTGCTCTCCTTTGAATATGGTGGTGATGTTGCTGTGGATTACATTAAAGTAGTGGTTGCATTTGTGATAAGATTGATGATGGCGTTGTTGTGAATTTCATGACAGTGGTGGTGGTGGTGTTGGATATGGTGGTTAGGAATAGTAGTAGTGGTGGTGTTTGGTGGAACTATTAATTGAAGATGCTTTAAAGAGATAGTATGGGTGAAAGGATGATTTAGGAATATAGACCTATCTGAAATTTGTCAAATATATTCTTTATATAATAGGAATCAATCTGAGGGTATTTTTGAAATTTTATATAGATTTAAGGAGTTTGACCATCATATATACTTTTGACTGGTATATTCTCCAAATATTTAACAGAATGAGAAAATAGTTGACAGAATTAAATATAAGGGGATTCTAATTCACTTTTTAAAATAGAAAGATGGATTAGTTAGTTTGGACAAGTTTTGGAGGGTGTTAGTAATTTTTCTTTTACTTAATTCTTTGCAACTTTTTTTTTTCAAAGATAAGAGAAATTAAATTTAATCTTTCCTCCTTATGCTCTTTCTGTCACACATATGTAACAACTTAGTTTCATCTAATTTAATTTCCATTGTAAGTTCTTTCTTTGGTTTGTGATCTATTAGAGGCTTATGGCTAGTGAACATTTAAAGTATTACAAAGAGTTTTAGCAAATTTGACACATGCGGCTTAGTTACGTCATAATTAAGTTCTCAGTCATATTACAATCATTGAGCATTATGTTTCAAGGGCTTTAGGATTTGTTCTTCCCCTTCTATCTCTGTCCAGTCATATTTAGGGGTGAGCACGGTTCAGTTTGGTGCTTGAGGGGTAAATTTGTATTAGTTTTTTTAAAGTCATTTGGGACACTGAACCGAGCTGAAAGTAATGAAAAAACTATTGATTTTGTCAACTAATTTTTTCGGTCTTAACAATTCGGTTGATCAGTTTGGGTTCGGTTGGGACTATATGATGGGCTTGGATAGAACATAATAAAAAATAAAAAAAATACAGATTTGTACTAATTTGGGTAAAGTCCAATATGTGTTACATAATTATAAAAAGTAGGGCCAAGTCCAATGTGTGTAACCTGATTACATAATTACAAAATATGTAAAGCCTCTAATGATCTAACATAATTACATTACATAAGGCTATTTTCTATCTAACTTTGTATACAAATATAAAAGTAGATACAAAAAAATTAAGTTTAGCACTTAAACTATAAGCAAAATGAAAATGCTTCCACTTTTGAGATACATGACTTAAAAAAATATTTTGAAGCCAAAATATAAAGCTTCCACAAAAATTATATGCAAAAGGCTTGTATATCATGCAAAAGAATATTTGATTGCAGATAGACATAGCTTGAATGAGTTCACCTAAAAGCTTCCAAATCCTGTATTTTAACATAAATCAACAACACAGAATCAAGAAATGCAAAACAACTGAAAAGCAAATTAAAAACATAAGGAAAAAGGGCTTAGCTGACAAAAGTTTTCAATTCATGCCCAAATGGCGCTAGAATTTTTGGCAACAAAGAGATGTCACCAAAGAAAAATCAGCAAACAGATTCACATAATCTGTTTAAAAGCTAAGGTGGAAGCTTCATCATTACCCAACAATAATCACAGAGATGCCACCAAGCAAAAAGAGAAGCAGGAATGAAAGAAATGAAATGCAAAGTGGGCTGAGGTATAAGACAAAAATGAAATGCAAAGTGGTCTCAAATAGGTTGTGTCACAATTCATTGTAAAAATGCAGCCATTATTTCTAGCAATAAAATACATGCTACCTAGAAATTAAAGCAAGCACGTTTACTTCTCAGCTTCTTGTAGGTGGAAGCATCATCATAACATATACAAGTAATTGAACATTGGCAACTAAGCCTCAGCCACATCAGTTTTGTTGTTTAATAAGGTTAAACTCATGCAACAACACTGACAATTGAAGGTCAGCCACATTAGTATTGCCATTCAATATGTTTAAACTCATTAAACAACAACACTGGCAACTGAAGTTGAGCCACTTCAGTGTTGGTCAAATATCACACATCACAAAGCATAGGCAGAGCAATTTAAGCAAACAACACATTCAATGAAGTTAGCAGTTAAAGTAATTATAAATGCTAATTAAAATTTACTAAAATTTCATATTAATTGGCACTTAATGATCCCATTGAAGGGCCCATGCCAACTGGAAGTAACTCTGAGAATAAAAAAATAAAAGTATTAAATCAGAAAGATCATTAGAAGAAGAATTAAAAAAATTGAATAATCACAAATCAGAATAATTTGCAGCAAAGTACCTTGCTCAAACTTCTCAATTTCCTTTAAGGACTCTTAAATTGAGACTGGAGTTTTAGACATTCTCATCTAGTCTTGAGAACATATTAAAGCTTCCACAACTTTGGTATTTGAAGAAGATTTAAAGCAATTAAGCGCCCTCCCTCATGTGCTAAAAGCATATTCAAATGCAATTGTCACGACCCAAACCCATGAGTCATGACCAGCACTAGGGAACGAGAATTCACAAGAATTCGGAACCAGTAGCAAGCCTTACACACCAAACAAAATTACAAATATGCCTCAAAATTAAAACTTTTAATAACATAAAGAAATTCTACAATATCATAAAATATTTTTACAAAATGTTCAAGTATACAACCTCAGACAATAACATCATCACAAACTACAACAAGTATATATTACTACTGCATCGTCTATAAATACAAGAAAGATCATATTAAAAATTTACATAAGTCAGCTGGTGAAGAAAAAGTCCGACGAAGAGAACTACTATGAGAGGTCTGACAAGAAGGATCCTGAAAAATAATTGAGGGTGAATTATTATTATATATAAACATGCAACCTAAGCATACAAGCAACCAAGCATCAATATAATATTTATATTTATATTTATGTAATTTATACACGCATTTCAGGCAAGTGCTCATAAGCAATTTTTATATCAATGCAACTGATAAAACAAATGGAGGATTGGAGCAGAAACCTAAAATTTTGCAACCTCAAATATTATTCCTCACTAGCCAACAAGTTATCTTGTATCCAAAAATATTTCTCTTATCCAATTTGACAGTAGACTGGCCCCGAGACCCTTGGTCAATCAAGCTACAATAGTCTTACTGTCAGTATGACTAGCCCCAAGACCCCAGGTCAATCGAGCTATAGCAGCCACACCACTCTCAACCACAAATCTCAAAAATAAATTTTTAATCAATTCACAAATCAATCAATATATATCATAACCTAGCATCTAATGCACTGTTGCACAACAGTTCTAGTGTAGCCCACTAGGTAGCACGTTCTACTGCTATCCTCTAAAAATATCGCATCACAATAACAATTCATATCAACAATAAAAACAACATCCAAGTCAAGACACAATATTCACATTATATATATATATATATATATAATTAAATATATATAATAGTAATCACCATGAAGATAAATAACAAATAAAGGTTTGATGCAACATGACATATTTATTCACATTAACACAAATATATGAATGTTGGGTAAGGATTTCTATGTGACAGGCATACACATAATAATAACTCACAGGTGTGCGCTCCTCTGCAGTAATTTGACTAGCCCTGTCCTGGAGGCCTAGCTCTCGGTGCAGCTATAGGAAAAATGATAAAATAATTAGGATTAAAATCCTAACCTTATACATTCTAGATTTCTAAGGATAACTCGATTTAAGACACGACTCTACTAAACTCAAAACTCAACCAAACCCGATGTCATGTTTTACGAGAAATCTATTGAAAATTTGGCAGAGTCTCCTTTGTAAAGCGGACATCTCTCTACTAAAAGTGGAGTCGTTCCTGCACGCAAACACAATTCAAAATATTCACGACTCACTTTCTTGGGTTGGGCCCTTGAACTACTATTCACGCCCAACAGAGAATCAAAACACAACAATATACATAAAAATAATACAACTTTCTCAAACCATTATTGTATCATAAAAATATTAAAAAAATTTATTTTCCAAATAAATAATAAAAATTCCAGTTCATAAATAATAGTTACTAATAAAATCCATTAATATCATAAAATTCCTATTATACAATTAAATTAGCATAAATTATAAATAATTATTAAAATCACTTATTAATATTATAAAAATAATAAAAGACTTATTTAAGCTTGAAAAATAATAAATAAATTCATTTTTCATTTATTTTCCCGAAATTACTATTAATTAACAAATAATTAAAAATTAATTATAAAAATTATTTTTATACCCTTATTACTTAAAATTAGTTTAAAACATAATAATTAACAATAAATTTAATTAAAATTCAATTAAATACTGAAATACAATAATTTATCTAAAAATACACAACTAAACATAATCTTTGAAAATTCATAACTTAAAATTCATACACAATTTCATAAAACTTTCTTCACAAAGTTTAATCCACATAATATATAAAATTTATTAAAAATATAAAAATATCCTGGGTCCAGAACAGTAACATGAACAGTACCCCCGAGACCCAAAAAATTTGAAAGTTTCAGAAAAATAAATAAAAATCACAATTAGCAAGATCACAACCTCTTGATCAAATAATCTTAAAGCAACTATATTTGAATAAATCAAATTCAAGTTCAAATAAAAAAATTACTAAAAATTAGTCTAAAAATAAATTACTCAAATCGGAGTGTTTCCCGGAGTTACTTGGACGAATTACCTTGAGAGAAACGTTGCCCGGAGGGAGAGCTTTCAATTGACACCGGCGGCAAGAGCTGAGGTGGCCGGAATCGACTCCGATGACCTCCAAAGCTTCACGGTAGCGAGAAGTAAAAGAGAAGGAGGTGTTCGTCGGAGAAAGGCCAGCAGCTGGGGACGTCCAGTGATGGCTAGAGGCGGCTGGTGGTGATTGGCAGTAGGTGGGTGGCTTTGGGTGAGGAAGGGAAGAAGAAGAAGAAGAAAAAGAAGAAGAAGAAGAAGAAGAAAAAGAAGAAGAAGAAGAAGAAGAAGAAGAAGAAGGTGACAAGAAGAGAGAACAAAATGGGTTTTTGAATATTTTTTTTATAAAAAGAATATTAAAACATATAATATTTTTAGATAAAATAATATTATTTTCCACCAAAATATCTCTCAACTTAATCTCTACCATAAATAATATACACATAATATTTTAAAACATATAATTCCTCCTAAATACACAAATATGAATATTTAATATTTACTTTTAGCAATTAATTAAAATGTACTAAAATTACACAAATAATAATAATCTCATAAAATAATCAAATAATAATTAACACTTTAAACCCACAATTTAATTTAACACTAATTATTTAAAATAATAATTAAAACTCAATAATTCCCGTTTTATTTTAGTAAATAAAAATATGGGTCATAACAGCAATTGTATGGATATTGGCATAACTAATACATCTCATGCTAGAGTAGATAAAATAGGAAATCTCTCAGAATTGAGCTTTCACCATTTGAGAATATCAAATGAGTCATCCTCCTCAATGACAGACTTAGAAAGATAGATATCCAACTCAGATTTTTTGCTCTTACCAATTCCAAGTTCCATCTTATGCTTCTTAAATCTAGCTTTTAGCAAGGAAACTGATTTCCTAGATTCAACAGAAGCAATTTTAGAGGCATCAATTGGCTGTCTAAATAGTGAAGAAGATTGAGAATGAGGCTTGGAAGAAGCAGAGTAATCATCAAATAGTTTAGACAAGGCAGCTTTAACATTAGCATATAGACTTCCACCCACAGAATTCCCATAAATGTGATTTAGGGAATACTCAATGTATTCTAGCTTGTTTTGAGGATCAAGCACATTTGCAATGAAAATCAACAAATTCATTTTTTGATGATCCCCCCAGTACTTGTAAAATTTAGCTTTCATGGAAAAGGCCGTAAATCTTTTGCTAGCATCAGCAAAACTTTGCCTCTCAGTTAACTACAGAACAGATAAAAAATTTTAGAGAAAAAAGAGTTTGCAATAACATATTGAGAACTAAAAATTCTCAATGTCATCTCAAAAATTTTTTGCAAAAAATCAACAAGTTGCTTGACATGCAACCAATCCATAAAATTTGGTACATCATCCCATAAGTCAAATCTAAATGCATGCTCACACTCCTCATATTTTTTGTCAAATAAGAAAACAATTTTTAACATGACATATGTTGAATTCCACCTTGTGGGCACATTTAAAGACAATGAACAGTTTGATTCACAACTAATTAAGTTAGCAAATTCTTTAAATTTGTGCAACCTAGCCGATGAATTCCTAATATATCTCACAGCTTCTCTAACCCTTTTAATAGAATTGCCCACTTCTTTTGACAACTAAATTTAGGATGTGTGCAATGTATCTCATGTGGACATATTTTATTTTGACAGCAGATGAGCCCCAATATAATATTTTTTTCTTAAAAAAACTAATTGTAGTGTCATTTGAAGATGCATTATCTACTATCACTGTGAAAATATGTTTGACACCCCAATCTAGAAGACAATTTTCTAAACTTTTTGTAATATACTCACCCCTATGCGATGTAACAGGGACAAATAAAATTATTTTTTTTTGTTGAGCTTCCAACCTAAATCAATGTAATGAGTAGCAATGTACATGCAGTTTATGCGTTGAATTGAAGTTCAAAAGTTAGTTGTGATGTTGACTCTTTGACTTTTGGCAGTGATTCATGAAAAAAAATTTCAATTTAAGTTTTACTTCCACATATGCATTATAAGAGTCTCGATTGACTGTCCATCTACTAGGTATCTTGAACCTAGACATGCAACAGACATGAACTGTTTAAATCCCTCTCCCTTAACAAATTTAAATGGGAGCTCATCAACAATAACTATGTTGGACAATGCAGTCCTAATAGCTTTATAATCAAAAGTCCAAGTCCCTATTGCACCAAGACTGTCAGAACTATGCACATCAGGTTGAAGAGTTAAAAGACTTTATCTACTGGACTTAGGGTTAGTGTTTTTCCTACAACTCAGCATATGATTTATATAAGATGATGTGTCATTTTTTTTACTACCAACATGTAAGGTTTTGCCATAATAAACACACTAGCTTTTACCAACTTCCCTTTCTCAATGCTTCTGTTATCAACGTCCTTTCTCTTTTTTTTTTCATTTTTAGCAACTTCTGGTTGCTTTGGGGCTTCCACCTCTACAGGATTCAGGGTCTCAGTACCACCAGTAGTAGGTTGATTGCTACTGGTAGCTCCTGCTTCAGTTTTCATCTTTATAATTTACATGCAATCAAAATAACAGAAGACGAAATGATTCAGAGCCAAAGAAAAGTAATTACAGATGCTATAATAAGAAGAGAACAACCAATAATAATAAAATGATTCAATAAAAGCAAGCAGTAATCTTTATTCATCATAATTTTTTAAAAAAGTATTTTGTAATTCTCTCTCACTCAAATGATTCAATAAAAGCAATTTTTTTACAATTATTTCAATAAAACAATCAAACAGAAAGCAAGCATTATATATTCAATGAAAGAATTGTTTAAAAAAATAAACAATAAAATTATTTACACAGAAAGCAAAAATTATATTTTCAATGAAAGATTTTTTTAAATAATTTTAAATAAAATTATTTACATAAAAAGCAAAAATTATATTTTCAATGAAAGAATTTTTTAAATAAATTATAAATAAAAATATTAACACAAAAAGTAAATATTATATTTTCAATAAAATCAATTTAAAAAAATAATAAAAATAACTATATAGAAAGTAAACATTATATTTTCAAAAATCAAAGTAACAAAAAATATCAACTGGAAAGTTAATCACTTTGACAACAAATTAAAAATTTTACCTTTTTAATGATGAGTGTTGATATGTTTCTCTGACTTGATTAGTGTTCAAATTAAGTAACTTCCACCAACAAGATCACCCGATAGTCAGATCTACACATTTAGGGCTTCCACCATTAATCTCAAAGAGATTGAAAAAAAACTTTGAAGATCCAACCAAAACCGTCGATTTCACTAGTATAACATGCAACAAATAAAAGAATAAACACAAAATCCATCAACCTCTAATAAAATAAGGCCAAACAATTACCCAAAATTTTAAAAAACCTTTAGATCTAAGAAAAGCATTACTATATCCAGTAGATCTGGTACTAGATCTAGTTGATCCGGCTACAAAAGGCCATTGCATGTAGATTTCATCACTGTCAATGTTTAGTTTCGAACATTGATAGTAAAAAAAAAACAACAAAGCAATGAAAGATTATTTTTTTGAAGAGAACAAATACCGAGCCTAAAAGATTGCAAGGAAACAATAAAACATGTAGATTATAGAGTAAGCGTCTCTGAGAAAAAGAGACAATATAGAGATGAGAAATTGAGAAACATAACACAAACAACAAAGAGGTTCATTCTAAAGAAAAGGAATAGGCAAAGCTAGACTAGAGAACAAAGATAAACGTCGGCGAGATAAAAGGTTAGGGTTACATAAAGTCTAAGGTTAGAAGAGAGAAAAGAGGAATGTAAAGTTTGAGAGATGGAGAGAGATAGAAGGGCGATAGGAAATGAGAGGGTGAGGAGGAGTAAGAAGTATATATAGGGAACAATATTTTTTAGGGTTAAGGTTAGGTATAAAACAACGTCGTTTTATACCTTATATAACAGTACTTTGGTTTTTGGCTCGGTTCGGTTAATTTTACACCTAAACCAAGTTGAGAACTGATAACTGATTTTCTTATATAACCAGAACCGAACTGCCACTTACCTAATATCGATTACCGAGCTAACCTTGAATTTCAGCCCGGTGCGGTTCGGTCAGTTTTTGCTCTCCCTTAGTCATATCAACTTCAAGGAGGCAGAATTCGAAAAGACCCAGAAGATAGATTATGTGTATCATCAACTTAAATTCCTAATCAGAATCAAAAGTTGGAAAGAATGGTTGGGAGATGGATTGATATAACAAAAAAATTTCATACATAGTTGAGAACATTAAAATAAATTAATTAAAAATAATAAATAAATAAGTTAGATCCACTAACTTTGATGATCAAAATTTTTAAGCCAATATGATGTGATACTTTAAAAAAATTAATAGAGAAAAGGTTTTTTTTTTCTTTTGCAGTAAGATGACGATCGATTTTTGAATATAAATTTTTCAAAATGTAAGGATATTTTAGTAATTGTATTTTAACAAATTAGAACAGTTCTTAAAAAGCTTCAAATTGGGGTTGATTCGAATTGAACCAGTTGGGGTGTTGAACAACTAACAACTCTTTAAAAAAATTAGTCAAACATCTTTTTATTAGTTGTTAGGAACTAAATAGTTAACAGTTGCATCCCAACAACTAAAATAAACACCCTCTTAGTGTTGCCATATGAGACTGAAGTTTTGAGTGGCATTTTCACCCATTCATAATATAAATGATAATAAAAAATAAATGAGAATGAGTGCAATAGGAGGTGTAATTGAGTTGAGCCAAGTCAAGTTTTAGCTAGTTTGACCTTGATTCATTTATAATCAAATCAAGCTTGTTATGCCACTTGATATTTACGAATTATTCGCGAGTTTAAAAAAGTCTAAACGAACCCTAAAGAAATTTTAAAAAATACAAATTATAATTAAAATTTAAAATAAATTATAATATATTTAATAAAAATTATGATTTTATTTTAATAAAAAATTATATATTATATATCTAAAATATAATTATTAAAATTAACATTATGAGTCGGCTCATGAGTTTTTATTTAAATTTGATCACGAGCTTCACGAGTCTAGTTTTGTATAGTTTGAACTCAGTTTGTTTATTAAACGAGTTTTAATATAAGAGTTCGAATAAATTTTTATCGAACCGCTCATTTATAGCCCTAGAGAGCAACAAGAAAAAAATTTTAATTAATAGAGAGATTATATTATCTATGTATTAATAGAGTGCATAATATGAGATAGTCTTTTTCTTTTAAATAATATAAAAATTAATTTATAAATAAACACTAATAAAATTTAAATTTTATACCTTATAATAGTCTTAAAGAGAAGTGATCACTAGACCTCTAATGGCCAAAAAAAACAAATCTTTTTTTTTTAGTTCATCAACTCCAAATGTGTTTAAACTCGAAATTTTAATGGTACTAACAAGTTAAAACTGATTGGAAAGAAATTTTTTTATCATATTTTCTGTTGTGAGCATAAAATCACATTGGACTTTTCAATTATAGTTCATCATTCATAAAAGAAGAACAATAATTGATGGATTTTTAATATTTTTTATTGACATGACTAATGATTGAACAAATGTAATGGCCGCTATTATTTGTAGGAGTAGACAAAAATAACCGAAAATAAAAAAATTGATTGGTTGCAATTTATAAATTTATAAATTTAAAAAAATATCTTTAAATTCTTTAATTTTTCAATTTTTTAAAAAATTAGTTGTTAGTATTTCAGAAAAAATGAATTGTACGGCATAGTCTTTCTGGCTTAACGGCATGGAACGAGGTAGAAAAAAATTAGGGTTTGAAAACCCACCACCCCTTACCCTTTTCTCAAACCCTTATGTAATGTGTTAAAAAAACAACAATGGAACTGTACGCTATTTGAGCCTTAAAACTGCACAGAAGACGTTAGTGAAAGAATCTTTTTGGGAAGCAAGTAAACATGGACTACACCATTTGTAGGTCGCATTCAAATCAACACATTATTGGAATCATGCAGAGCAGAGGAGAGCAGTGCAGTCAACAATCAGCAGCTCAGGACAAAATCTATTTTCTTATAATTAAAGACTCTATTCATCTTCTTTTTTTTTTCCACACTTAATTCGTTTAATTATTTTATTGAATTAAAGAAAAATAATGGTTTAATTGGTGACTCTGAGTGGCGCGAACTTCCCTGTCTGGGGTGCTCTGTTTTCACTTCGCCATTTTCTCCACCACCAGCTTTTAAAAGGCCAACCCTTCCTCTCCTCTTCTCTCATCCATCTCAATCTCTTCAACAATTAATACCCAACTACGTACCTGTCTTTCACTCTCATTCTAAGCGCTTTAACCCTCTTCAACAACTTCGCCTTTTCTTCCATGGAGTCCTCTGCTGCTCTCTCTTTCAAAGCTGCTGCTGCTGCTTCTTCTTCTTCCTTATTTTCTCTCTCACAAAACCCCACCCCAAAACGCAGTCTTTTCCCCTGCAAAACCGCCAAATACCCTTCCTTTTTCCTTAAATCAATCAAGTGTGTCCGCTCTAATGATTCGAAACCCAATTCCTCTAACCCTTTTTCTTGCTCTGCTATCTCTCCCTCCTCCTCTTCTTCTTCTTCTTCAACACCTACTGCTGAGATCGTGTCTGTTAAGCTTCAAAACCTGATCGCTGAATTCCAATCTTTTTCGGCACCTGCTGATCGTTTGAAACACGTTCTTCGCTATGCATCTCTTATCCCTTCGTTTCCGGATTCTTCCCGGGTCGACTCTAACCGGGTCATGGGTTGCACTTCTCGAGTCTGGCTCGATGCCCGGTTAGACAATCATGGAAAGATGAGATTTTTAGCTGATAGCGATTCTGATGTTACCAGAGGGTTCTGTTCTTGTTTGATATCGCTGCTTGATGGGGCGGCGCCTGAGGAGGTTCTTAGCGTTACTACGGAGGATTTGGCGGCTTTGAATGTTGGGTTGCCTGGTGGCGAAAGGTCCAGAGTGAACACTTGGCATAATGTGTTAGTTAGTATGCAAAAGAGGACCAAGAAATTGCTGGCTGAAAGAGAAGGGCAACAGCCTTTTGATCCATTTCCTTCTTTGATTATTAATTCAGATGGCATTCAAGCTAAAGGAAGCTATGCAGAAGCTCAGGTTAGCAATTAAGTCCTATGATTATTTGTTTTAAAAGTTTTATTGCTTTTATTTGGTTTTAATAGATTCTGTTGGCTTTCAATAGGCAAGATACTTGTCCCCTGATGAGTCCAGGGTTCAAGAACTTGTTAATGTGTTGAAGGAGAAGAATATTGGTGTTGTTGCTCATTTTTACATGGACCCTGAAGTTCAAGGTGTTCTAACTGCTGCTCAGAAGCAGTGGCCTCATATCCAAATTTCTGATTCACTGGTTATGGCTGATAAAGCTGTGAAGATGGCTCAAGCTGGATGCAAATACATAACAGTCTTGGGTGTTGATTTTATGTCTGAAAATGTCCGTGCAATCCTTGATCAGTCTGGCTTTGGAGAGGTATGCCAATTTTTATACATGCATCTCGTGTCACTTTAATTAGATGTGCATGATTTAGTAGTACCTGAGTCCATTTTATTTTACTGAGAGTTTGATGAATTAAGCGCCTAAGTTCGTAGATTTATCTTTACTTTGCTGACAGAAGACCATTGAAGCAATTCTTCACTTTGTTTCTGTGACATTTAAATGCAGGTCGGTGTTTATAGGATGGCAGATGAGCGAATTGGTTGTTCTTTGGCAGATGCTGCATCCAGCAATGATTATATGAATTATCTTGAAACAGCTTCTGGGTCCACCAACTCTCTGCATGTTGTCTACATAAATACTTCACTAGAGACAAAGGCTTTTGCTCATGAGATTGTGCCTACGGTCACTTGTACTTCTTCTAATGTTGTGAAAACTATCCTGCAGGTTAGCAGTTCTACAGTCATATTTTTAATCTTCTGTATATTTCTCTGTTCAAATCAGTAGATTGTGGTGTGAAGCACCTAATCACAGGTTTCGCTTTGCTCCCCATATCCTTCTTCCACAGGCTTATGCTCAAATTCCAGATTTGAATGTGTGGTATGGGCCCGATTCTTACATGGGTGCCAATATTGCAAAATTGTTTCAACAAATGACAATGATGTCTGATGATGAAATTGCTGAAGTCCATCCTGCACATAATAGAGACTCCATCAAATCATTGCTACCTCGCTTGCATTACTATCAGGTGATCTCTCTTTTCGATTCTTAACAGCTCTAAGATGGAACAAATTTACTATGCATATCATGACTTTAAATGTTGTATGGTATGTGCTTTAGGTTTATTGGGATTTGAAGGTTTTCCATGTATTTGATAATTAATTATTGTACTACATTAGGGTGATATAGTAGTTTCAAGATGCTGAACAATATGCAGCCATGGAAACAAAAAATTTCTGAATCAATAAATGAAGTAGTTGAATCATATTTGGTTGTTGGTACCACACAATAATGTTCCAGCTGAAAAGCAGCTTTTAGGTTGTCTAGTTCACTACTTGACAATCATCATTTGCAAATTCTTTCATAACATTTTGCCCAGAGTTTGCTGTTTTGGGACTCAGTTTGGAAATTTTTGGGAAAGTGAAATTCTGGAAATTGAATGTTACCTTTTTTAGTCTAATTGTTGTAGTTTGGAGACCAATCTTTTGAACTTTGGGACACAAATGCCTGTGGTGCTACCTGTTCATGCCAGTTGGTTCGTCCTATCCTATTTTGGCATGCTGTAACAAAACCAAAAGAGGATCACGCTCTCAAACACATTCACATGCTTTATAATTTTTACTTTGGCTATTGTTCCTTGAAAAAATTGTCCCTGTAATCTCACAGTTTCGTAAGGTCCAGCATTTATATAAAGTTTTGTTTGTCACTGCTTTGCGTATTATCAGGCAACTGGAGCTAAGGGATTTTCCTTCTATCTCTATTTTCTCTAGGATGATGACCTACTGCTGTTTTCTTTTTCCAATTACTGACAACTAGAGTATTTTGCATCAGGATGGAACATGTATTGTTCATCATCTTTTTAACCATGAAGTCGTGGAGAAGATAAATGAAATGTACTGCGATGCTTTTCTAACTGCCCATCTTGAGGTCCCAGGAGAAATGTTTTCTTTGGCCATGGACGCCAAGAGGAGAGGAATGGGGGTGGTTGGTTCCACCCAAAACATATTAGATTTCATAAAGCAGAGAGTTCAGGAGGCACTGGATAAAAATGTCGATGATCACCTGCAATTTGTATTAGGAACTGAATCAGGAATGATCACTGCAATTGTTGCAGCAGTTCAGCAGTTATTCAGTTCTTCAAAGTCTTCTGGGAAAGCTAAAATCAATGTTGAAATTGTCTTCCCAGTCTCATCAGAATCAATAACAAGAACACCAAAGAATTCATCTCCAGGTGTCGAATCAGTAAAAGCAGGGGACTTTGCGTTACCTGTTGTACCTGGGGTGGCGAGTGGGGAAGGTTGTTCGATTCACGGGGGCTGTGCTTCATGCCCATACATGAAGGTTAGTATATTCTTCTGAGCACACTTAAAGCCCTTTACCGTTACTTGTCAATATAATCAAATTAATGAGTTGCATGCATTTGCAATAGTTTGCATATGGATGCTTAAAGCCTTTTTGAACATGACTTTTCAATTAATCTATGGCCTGAAGAAGCTGCTAAGCATTCTTTTTTGTATTGAGTGACAACATTTGTGCCTGGAAAATTTATGCCTGAAGTTAGGCTTCTAACATGAATTGCTGTGTTCGACCAGATGAATTCTCTTCACGCCCTTCTAAAAGTTTGTCAGCACCTGCCTGATGAGAAAAATATAATTGCTGCCTACAAAGCGGATCGATACAAACGACAAACTCCAAGTGGAAAATCAATTGCAGAAGTTGGATGCGAACCAATTCTGCACATGAGACATTTCCAGGTTAGCGTTTTTTGTCCTGAAATCTGTGGAATCATTTAATAGAGCAGATTTCTTTTTGGATTGAAAATTGACTCTTTTATTCAATTTCCATTTGCAGACTACAAAAGAACTGCCTGAGATGCTTGTGAGTCAGGTTAAAACAGGAAGCCAATATCGTAAGGTTGAATGAAGCCGCCTCCTAGAAGATGTGGTGCAGCTAAATTATATGGAGAAGCCAGGCATGGAAGTGGGTTCTGAATTTGAGAGCTTTCTCCCAGAAATGAAGATTTTTCATGTCAGCATCTTGTATAATTTGTTGTGGACTGAGTGTAGCTTAGTGTCTTTCATTTTTTTTTCCTGTTTCTTCATTTTCCTATGAGAATAAGCAAGCATAGGAATCCAAATTAATATCGGATTCCTGGTTTATTGAGAGTATAGTTCCGTGATAATGGGAGTAATGTGATTTTTCCCTGTTTGGGTAAAACAGTCCACTGCATTGGCCCTTACTTACAAAAAAACTGGCAATTGCAAAATTGTACTGCTAGAAGAAGTTATGATACAAATATGAATGTGATACGCCTTGTATTGCCCTTCAGTGATCAACCATTTTTACGGTATGCTACCTTGTGAAATTCCATTTAATGATCAATAAAATTTAATTTTTTTTTAATTTTGTCTTTTCCTTATCAATCTAAAGTTATTAATGCTCAATATAAATTTTTAGTCTTTTAAAAATTAAAAATATTTTAGTCTCTCAATTCATTTTTCTCTTAAAACTTAGATTAAAAAGAACGGATTGAGTAATAAAGGCACTAATGATAAATGAATATTCGGTGGTCTTTCATTTTATTAGTGAGAAAGTAATTCAGTAGTTATCTTCCAATTTATCGATATAATTTTTCAGTGATTACTGTTGAATCCATTGATATTAGATTATATGATCTCTTTATTAAAATGAAAATAATAAATTTAAAATTTAAAATTATAAATAAATTTTACAACATATTTTATTTAAACTAAACACACATCATTTAGAATTACAAATGAATTTCATAAAATTTTGTAAAATTTATTTATATTAAACATACTATTAATAATTTAATAATGCATCATTTGAATAGTTTACTTTCAACATTTTTTAAACAGAACGTAAATGAAAAAGTAAATTTTTTTCATGCGATTTATTTTATTTTTAATAAGTTGGGGGAAGAAGTAATTTGAACCCATTTTTAAGATGAGAAAAGAAAAGGTAAGAATTGAGATTTTTTATTTTAAAATGTGTATTAATAAAATTTATTTAATTCTTAGAAAAAAGCTTCAATTTTAATAAATTTAATAATCAATTCCTTTTTCCCTTAAAAAAATCGATTCCTTTTTATTATTTTTATTATATATAATAATATTGTTAATTATAACATAATTTAAAAATGTGTACACTATTTATCCTTCGTTAATAATAAATATTTAAATAATGTAAAAAATTCATAATTTTAAACTAGTAGATATATTTCATTTTCTCATTTTAAGTTATATATATATAATTTGAATAATGCTATAAAATAGATATAATTTTTTATTTTAAATATTTTTTTAGAAAAAATAATTCATCACGTTCTGCTTAATCATTTAAAATCTATACCTTTTACGTAACATACTGAATAAAAAAAATGAATAAAAAAATTAAAAAAAAATCCCACTAGGATGATAAAGGATCCAGCGTCAACTTCGGCTGCCGGGTCTCCCTTCTCCATCACAGAATCAATCATCAAGTCTCGCTTCTCCTTCTCCACCAGAAAATCCACAACTCCCTTCACTCTTCTTCGAAAACGCTTCGTAAGTTCTTTTTCACACATGCCCCTTTTTACTGGAAAATTGCATTGGAATATTTATCTGCTTTCTTGATCTTGTTTGATGTTGGTCTACTTTTCTTTGATTTAGTTGTTGTATTTGGAATTTTAATCTGCTTCGTTTACTGGGTTTATTTTGGATGTGGGTTTTGTTTGATATGGGTTTTAAGCAAATGTACTGCTCCTTCTCTTTAATTTTTTATGGGTACTCAATGATATTTCTCTCGGCTTAATGCTTGCATATGAAATTTAAATTTTGGTGAGTTAAATCATGTTTTCTCGCACCAAACTTAGGAGAAAATTGATGAAGAAATCGGATAATTTAACATGCTTAAGATGCAAATGATTGAAAAGAAAATGGTAGAAAGCATATGGACAAATTCTTGGTTAAGTGTAACTAAATAGGTGACTTTTGGCTTAAAACTAGTGGGAAAATGAGCAGCTTCTGCCAAATGGAAAACGACTCTTTCTAGTGTATGAGTAATTGCTGCTGTAGAATGTTTGCTTCTTCTAGGCATAAAGCTAGGCCATAGCAAGTGGTTGTATTTTTTTTTTTCTGTTGTTTTTTCGCTCCTTTTATTATATATATATTTTCTTAGTTAATAAGGAGGTCATATGACCTAATTTTCTATGGATTGCATAACAGGGGCAGCCCTCCCCTCTTATTGACGACAGTAGGAATCGAACCATGCACCTAAGGATGTTCCTTTTATTATATTTGATTGACTTCTTAACTGTATATTATAGCGCATTTGCTCTGCCCTGTGAATTTCATCCGAAATATGAACTGTGAGAACTCATTATGTAGAAATATGGATTGATGACCATTGTTCAGAATTAAGATGCCATTAATATTTGATTTGAATGATTGTAAGAAAACAAGTGAAAAAAAAATGCAAATGAAATATGGCTTTTGTACTTGCTATGCTCTATGATACAACAGTTGTATTAGTCTCAGCGAGTGGGCTTTCACTGATAGTATGATGACCTGACCGATAATAAATCATCATACTTTTTGATAGGATATTTCTGCTAGCCACACTATGGGGTCTGAAAATGAATTAGCAAGAGCAGACCAACCACTTTTCTCCTTTGGAGTTATCTCTGATGTTCAATATGCTGATATTCCTGATGGTCATTCATTCATTGGTGTTCCCCGCTATTATCGACATAGCATTCAAGTATTGCAAAGGGCTGTGCAGAAATGGAACAGCAATGGGAAGCTCAACTTTGTGATTAACTTTGGGGATATTGTTGATGGGAAATGCCCCTTAGATGAATCTCTAAATGCTGTGAAGAAAGTAACTAGTGAATTTGAGAAGTTCAATGGCCGGGTCCATCACATGATAGGCAATCACTGCCTTTACAATCTTCCCCGTGAAAAATTACTCCCATTATTGAATATTTCATCTCCTGACGGTCATGCCTACTATGATTTTTCACCTGCTCCAGAGTACAGAATTGTTATTCTTGATGGCTATGACATCAGTGCCATTGGATGGCCTCGAGATAATCCCAAAACATTACAGGCATTGGAATTTCTTAGAGAGAAGAACCCAAATTCAGATAAGAACAGCCCGGAGGGACTGGTTGGCCTGGAAAGGAGGTTCCTTATGTTCAATGGAGCTGTTGGGAGAGAACAGATGGAATGGTTAGATAATATACTTCAGGATGCAACAAAATTAAAGCAGAAAGTAGCTGTCTGCTGCCATCTGCCTTTAGATCCTGGTGTATCATACCAAGAAGCACTTCTGTGGAATTATGAGGAGGTAATGAATGTGATACACCAGTACAATTGTGTGAAAGTGTGCTTATCTGGACATGATCACAAAGGCGGGCATTCAATTGATTCCTATGGAATACACCATAGGTCCTTTGAAGCAGCATTGGAGTGTCCTCACGGTACAGATGCATTTGGACACATTGATGTTTATGATGATAGATGGGTGCTTTTTGGTACCGATAGACTGGCGAGCACTGACATGCGCTTTGATCCTTGAGCAAACTTCACAATGCGACAATGCTAACTCATTATTTAGCATAACCTGTATGAGTGTACATTATCTAAATCACAAACCTCTTTTGGCGATGCATGCTTTTTCATTGCATGTCAAGAGTGCCTTTCTGAAGTATTCAAATGTATCATTTGTGCCCTTTAAGCCATGTCATGACAAGCTATAGAAAGATAAAAACATTCAGTTATTGATGCTCGAGGTTGAAGATCTGTGCAAACTGTTGGATTTGAATTGGATGCTATCTAGTTTTTTTATTTGGAAACTTTCTGGCATTGCTATCTATTTATGTGAAACAGTGGAACATACGTTGAGTTTATGGTTGTGTTTAGTTGCCGGGTTTTCCATTTATCATGCCAGTTCGGATTTGATACAATGTGATTTTGTGCTTATCTTCTGCAGCGAACTTCGTGTATCATCCCTGCACTTATTCGGCTGTAATAAAAATTGGTTTGTGGTTATTTTTGAGAGTCAAGCTTTTCTGGTGCGGATGTGAAATTGATCATTTCCATCAGATTTTAAACTATCTAATACCAATCTCTTTATCTCAACTCAAGAGGGTATATTATTAAAATCAATAAGGTGTTGGGATCGTTCTGCAACTGGAATCTTCATTTGTCAACGCCTTAAGATGTTTTAAAAGTCAATGGATCTGATACAGGTCATCTGCACAAGTTCTGGCCAATCAGCTTACCGTTGACAAGATGTGCACCAAATACATGCTATGAGCTTAACCAATTAAAATACTTCTGCTTACATAAATTTGAGAATGACCATACCAATTAAAATACTTCTGCTTACATAAATTTGAGAATGACCATGAATCCGTTGTCATCTCCGTTTAACAAGTGTACAATCAACAGCAAAGTGAAAGCAACTTTTTTTTTTTACTTTAATTCATCAGAACAAGGAAAAAAGATAAAAATTTTAGCATACCCCCTTCAAGTATCCATCCCCATACAGATACCCAAGTTACAGTACATATGAAAACCTTTTAATAGACCATTTAAAGAAGAACAATATAACTAACTACACACCACACCTGCCGACCTATAACCCATTAGTAATCATCAAATGGTCTTCAATTAGATGGAGTCCTCTTGGCCTTTCTCTTCTCGTTGTAAAAGAACCCAAACAAGGACACAACAGAGAAAGCACTGAAGCAAACAGAAGCAATATCAAGCGACAAATGGCGTCCAGTGATGGCCTGAACCTCGAAAAGGTTGGTTGTCTTGTGAGCATCCGTGGTTTGCCCATAAGCTACTTCATGGTTATTAGAGTCGTAAGCATAGGCGCGTACAAAGTACGTGGCGCCAGGCACGTCCCGCTCAATAGTCCATGTAAAAGTCTCCTTTGCATTAGCAGAGCTGTAAGGCTTTGAAACAATATTCAATTGGCAGGTTTTGTCCTTGTCAATTTCGTCGTGAGTTTTCCTCCAAGCACGGTCCACCTGGCTTATTGGCGCGTAGCATAGCTTCACCTTGACAATCTTGAAGGCTGAGTCGGTTCCAGATGGCAGACTCTGGTTTAAACCCCATGTTATAGTGATATTGTCAACACCAGCTTTCAGAACTGCCAAAAAAAAAAAAAAAGTAATAATCAAACAATCAATTCAATCAAAACAAAAGAAACCCGTGTTGGAAAATTGATTAGTTAATAAGAAAGATTATATCTTTAAAGGTATATAGAGATATATGGTACCTTGTTTTGAAGAAAGAGTAGCACTGACAACAAGAGAATTTTTGAGGGAAGAAAAGAGAATAAACCCATAACTGGAACCAGACAAGCAAGAGATAAGAATTGTAGCCAAGAGAAAACCACATGCTTTTGCCATTGATACTTTTGGAGTTGGGCAGAGATCACCAGAGAGTTAGGAAAAGTTGAAGATGTGAATCAAATGATGATGATGATGGGAAAAGTGGGGCTCTGCCTACTGTTTATATAGTATGCCTAAACAGTCAACGGCCCAATATGCCTAGTGGGCAGCTTTTGAAAAATCTGAATAGAGATTAATTAAGAGGAAGAAGAAAAAAACAACAATTATGGCTCTTAAGTACAAGGAAAGGATGGGGCTTGGGTGGAGTAAAAGAACAGTGTTGAAATGAAATGAAAAAAAAAAAAAGGAAATGTACGGCTCATGGATGTATGTCTTTGGGGTTTAGTTAATTAGTTGACTTTATATTCGGCAAGATTTTTTTGTAAACAACGAAATTAATATTGGTGGGAATGAAGATACATTATTTACAATACATGGTGTATGATAATCATGAAAATTACTGTTGAATATTCTACTATTTTGTCCCCTAATGCATCTAAAAGAGTAACAAAAAGGGTGCCAATAATTGAGAAGGTAGGAGACTGAGCTAGCTAGCTACACGATCAAGGAAAGGGCCATTGTTAATTATAGAATTCAAATAGCATTTTCAAGTAGCTACGTCCAGAGAAGTTTCAAGAACTGAAACAAATAAAATAACTACACTACATCAACAAGTTGGCCCAGTTGGTTTCTCGTCATTTTTTTTCAAGTGGGTGATAGTGGCCTGAAACTATGGCTGCAATTGAGTCTGTTGCTTTGTGTTCCTTGTATCTATCTCTATAGTGTAAACTATGAATTCTTAAGATACCACCGCAGTCGTTGTGTTCACTCATTCTGATTTATCTCAACTCAGCATTAGTTCATTAAAATTTATTTATTTGATGCTGGAAAAAACTCGAATGCAATGTATAGTTCCCCACAGCCACCATGATACAACTAAAAGTATTTGCTACTGATGTTTTGTGGTTTGAGGTATTTTGTTGCTTAAAATTATTTTACATTAATTAGATTTAAAAAATTAATTATATATAGAATCTCAACCTTGCGAATTTTTTATTAGACTTATTTTGTTAAATATCTTTTAAAATCAACTCATATGTATAATCATAATGTAAAAATGAATAAAATGTTTAATGTTGGAGAATATATCCCACGTTGAAAAAGTATAGAGAAATAAAGTGGCTTAAATCTTAATACAAACCAATTAGTGGCTAATTAGTTTATTTCTGATATGAGATATGAAAAACTAACATAAATAAAAAAATTATATTAATTAAATTAATATAAATTAATAAATTAGGAGTTTATCCGAAAATAGACAAACTTTAGAATAGATGGAATTATCTTTTGTAAAAAAATTAATCTATAGATATATATTAAATCTTGAGTTCTAAAATCATTAAGTCAAAAATTTAACAAGTGTCCACCTTTATATTTGAGTATTCACTTAAAAAGTTAATGTGTTAAAACTATTAAAAATCTTAATTTTTTATTAAAAATAAAACATTTTTAATAGTTATTTAGTATTATTTTTAACTTAAACACTATTATACATATTTTAATACTATTCAAATTCTAAAATTATGTATATATTACCTATTTTTCTAACTTAAATCACTCAAAATATATTTTAAAACCATTAAAAATTAAAAAAATTATAGTAATTACTTAATATTATTTTTTAACTATAACACTATTATACATACTTCAATATCAATTTAATAATTATTTATTTTAAAAAATAATTTAACAATTTTAAAAACCAACCTTATTATAACTAAAAAATTATGGCAACAAAAATTAAAGAAAATAAAATTAATGTAATTTATTTTATTTTTAATTTATTTAGTTATTATTTCATTCAAATTATTTATATCATTTTATTTCACAGTTTGTGCATTGCGTGAAATCACAACAAATTAATTAATAATAGCTAAAGCTAATTAAGCTACATGATACATGCTTGGCTAAATTTGTTGGGCGGTAATTTAGCTAGTATGAAAAAAAAAAGAATTATTTTTTGTAAAAAAACTAATTAATTAATAATAGCTAAAGGTAATTAAGCTACATGATACATGCTTGGCTAATTTTGTTGGGTGGTAATTTAGCTAAGTATGAAAAAAAAACCTTAAGCATTCCCATGTCTTACATCTCTATCAAATTAAATGAATAACACAAGTTACCCTCCATCGAACCAATTGGCATTTGGTCATGACTGCAATACATGTACCTTGGAAACGTTAATTTTATCAAACATAAATGTTTTGTATTTTGGAAGATTTTTTTGTTGGATTCAAGTCCTAATATAAACAATTATATTAAATTAATTATTAAAAAAATTTAACGTCCAAATTAATTAACGACGAGTCCATTCTAGGGTGTTAATTTTCCACTGTGAGCAATGATCAATGCAGTATGTTTGCCTACAATAATTCAATTGATATCTTTCTTTAATAGAAAGAATTGCATTACTAGCAAATTCTTGAAAAAAAGACAGAGCAAAGAACTACCCAAAATCAGATGCCTCGTCTTTAATGACGACCTTTTTGTATTATGCGAGACTTGGTATCATGAAAACGACAGCCTCCGCCAGCCCAATGCCGGCCGACATTCTTCTCGTGGCTTGTATTTTCTTCCTGTCTGTGATACTCTCAAAGCATCAATTTAGCAACAAAGCAGATATGTTACCATACATATTGAACGGTTGAAATTACGATCCCGGCATTTCTCTCTTTGTTGTGATCCCCCCCGAGCCATGATGGATAGGAGATTGAGCAGGGACTCCTCAAAAGGGTCCATAACCCTACAAAAGAAGCTCGTAGAATCTCGGCGACCATTGAATAAATCCGAACATGCACCTGACCTCACTGATTTTATGAATGACATGTTCTTTGGAACTGTCACCAATGATAAGAAAGCTTATAACTTGACTGGAAATCATTTGGAGGATGAAGAGGAAGCAAGTTTCGATGACAGCATAAGGAGCAACAGCAGCAGGTTGACTCAGGAGTGGCTAGAAGAGGCCAGGCGCATGATGGCTTCATCGCCTACGCGAAGCGAATCGCCTTCCAGGCTCGTTGGAGCACCAAGGTTCGCGGGCGCAGTCCCTGGCAAGCTTTCTACATCTTCGATGCTTGACAGGAGGGATCCCCTATCAAGGTCTGCGAGAAGGTACGTAAGTATGCATGTGATAATCATTTTCGCAATTTCTTTTTGGCGCTTTGGCGATTTCTGGGCTGTCATGAAGTGAATGCCTTCCTTCCTGCAATGTCCACGAGATGGACAGGAGCTACTCAGGATATACACTTTATACTTGCACTTTCTCTGCAAGAAGTTAAAGAATATGTCCAACTTTTGTGCAGGCACAGAGCAGTAGAAGGATTCAGCGGAGAAATACTGATAAAATCTGCAAAGCACAGCCGCAATAATTCAGAATCATCAGAAAACATTGCCATTTCTCCATCAGAACCATCCCCTGCATCCCAGGTCCAACAATGGTTCTCCAACATCTTGAAACCCTCCAGTCCCAACGCTGACCAATCCGAGGACTCTGCCGCTACCTTCACTGATCCGGTGACGCCAACTGTGCCACCTCGACAGCCAACCTACCGCAAGTCCCGCTTCCAAACTGAGCCCCCTGCACCTGCTCCGCAGGATATACCAGTTCCTTCGCGTAGAACATTCAAGCCAGCTCCATTACCAGATAACCATTTGCTCTCTCCGCCAAAGAATCTCATTGAATCAGCTCAGCGCAGATCAATATCGTCATCAACATGCGCACAACCGAAGAACGAAGATCTGTCTCTGCCAAGGAATCTTGTAGAGCCAGTTCTTAGAAGGTCGATCTCTAGGTCAACTTGCTCCGTCAATGGAAAAATTGCACCAAAGACTAACGTAACGAATGGACGGCACAAGGAAGAGGATCAAGGTGAAACGGACATTAGTCTTAATAGGTTCCTTAAGGAGCAAAGAATCAAGATTAAGAAGATCTTGAATGGGGAGATTGATTCTAAGGTCAAAGTTATCCTTTCTAGCACTTCACACAGTTAAGTACACTTTAATTTAATGAAGAGATTGTATTGCATTTTGGAATTTGAAGTTGAATGTCAATAACTCACTGAAAATATTGTTGCAGGTACAAGTTCCATGGTAGCGGCAATGTGTTATGCATGGTTGTTGGAGAATAGGATCATGGAGAGTAAAGAAGAAGGGTACGTAGTGGTGCCTATGATGAATGTAAGGAGAGGGAGAATGTGGAAGCAAAGGCAGGCTGCTTGGCTCTTGCACCATGTTGGCCTTGATGCTACTTCATTGCTCTTTGCTGATGAGGTACTTCTAGACTCATTTGAAGTTACAAGTTAAGACACAGCCATCACTAATTTTGCTCACAGCAGATTTTTCCTGCTGACTGTTGTGCTTTTTTTTTTTTTAAAGTGCAATCAGAACTTTTAGAATTTGTTTAGATTAATGAACTGAATTATGTTATATATGTTACTCAGAAGTTTGTACATAAAAGCACAATTTTGGAGTCAAATTGGCTCCAGCTATTTTACTGAATCGCTTTCTGTATTCAGGTGGACCTGGAGAGTCTAATTATGTCAGGGAAATTGAACATCCTTGTGGTAGGACAAGACATCCTCAGAGCTGACACTGAGGTTGACATCTGTCAACGATAACATAGGCAAAATAATAAACCCCATCTCAATATTCAGCTTACTGATTCCATTTCCTGTGCAGGATGGATCTCAGTGCACTATTCTCACAGATAATTTCTGTGAAGATGCCTATGATCTGCTTCAAACCCCAATGCTCAAAAAACTTTTGGTAAAGCTTACAAATCCTCTGTTCTAATTAAACAAATTTACTGCTACCTTCGACTAATAACCCCATATATATATATATATACATATATATATCTTACAGCTTGCAGGTATCCTGTTAGACACAAAAAATTTGAATGGATCGACTATATTGTCAATGTCAAGAGATTCAGAAGCAGTGCAATTGCTACTGGTTGGCTCAGCCCCTAATTATCGACATACCCTTTTCAATCAGTGTTAGTCTTTTTGCTTCTCCAATCCAAACCATCAGCAAATTAACTTCAATGTATTATTGTCTGAGATATGATTAACCTGAGCTTCTTATTGCTTTTGTATATTTTATTTAGTGATGCAAGATCAAAGAGACAATGCATTTTTTGAAGCTTTGCGGTACAATTACGGAACGCCCCACAGTGAAGGTAAGCTACTTTCTCTTTCTCTTGTGATGTTATGTGACAGGTCTGCTTATGACAATTATCATTTGATTAGTACAGCTTAGAAATTTACATGTATAGGTAAGGCTGTCTACTGGCTCTATATGTTTCTGAAAATGTACTTCAATTGTTTGGAATTGAAAAGAAATATTAAAGTTAAAATTTTTAGCATTTGCATAGGTTCAAATGGTGAAGAGTTCGGATCTCTTAAATAAAATTTTAGATTTGAATATTATGTATAAAAAATCAGGTGTTAAAAAAGTTTTACTCACTTCATGATATTTATCCGGTTTAAATTTTAAAATAATTGAAATTTATCGATTGATGAATGCGGAAAACATAGAATAAAAAAAAAATTGTTGAACCGAACGGAGATTAGCAAATGTGAACCATCAAATTTCAAAATTCATGAAACTTTGGTCTGTTGTAGTGGTTAGAGTCATTCATTGATTGAGTGACTAATGATTAATTGATTGATCAATCAATGGTTAGAGCAATTTGCGGGGTTAGGTGCAATCTATCTAATTTGTCCCTTTTTAGTTTTGTCTTATTATTTGGAGTTGGATTGGTATGCTAGTAAATAGCTTCATGGAACTAAGCAGCAAAAATCGATTTGATTAAGTACAAATTGGACTTTTAACAGATGAAAACAACTGATAGTATTAAATTATGCCTGGCAAAACATTAGGTGGTCTGGACAGCACAGTGCAGATAGAGAACAGAGGAGCAGAGAGGAGGTCAACTTCTGTTTCTCAAAATCAAACCATCATGCACAATTCTGATAAGAAATCAAATGCGGAGAGGAGGTCAACTTCTGTTTCTCAAAATCAAGCCATCATGCACAATTCTGATAAGAAATCAAACCATGTGAAAAATTCAAGAAACAACAACCAAGAACCAAAACCAGGTATTGTTTAGCCTGAAATTCATTTTAATATATATGTAGACTCTAGAATTAGCTTACTACACTGCAATGCCAGCCATGAAATTTATTTATTGATCTTCATCTTGCAGAAGCACCAGCACAAGCACAAGCCGTTCCTGACAACTCTAGCGGAAAGAACAAATTCTTCCTAGCAAAGTGGTTTGGTTTCGGAAAATGACGTACAAATTTGTAGATTGCAACCGAATTAAATTCTTTTATATCAGCACAAGTCATAAAATGTGGTGGTTGAAAAAAAAACACACGTAATTTTTTTTAGAAGCTGGTAAGTTATTATTATTTGCAGAATTATTAATATTTTCTCCTAAAATAGTCTGTTTTGTCGTTAGTATTTGTAGCAATAATAAAATTGAAAAGCGTTAATAATGTATTTTGTTATTATCAGAATTTAGTTCTTGTCAAATAATCACGTTGCGGGTGCTCTTTAAAAGTTTTCTTTTTACCTCATGAAAATAGGAGAGCAAAAAAGTAATTTTCACGGGTTACAATAAAATTATTCACATCGCTAACTGATTTAATTTTCGATAAATTACATAATAGAAAATAGTTCTTCCCTTTAAATTGATAACAGCAAAAATTAGATCCTCCACTTTAGAATGCTCTTAGGGCATCTCCAACCATAAATACCAAAATGGTGTTAAATTTACATCAAAATACAGTTTTTATAGTATTTTTTTCCAATCCATTACACCATTTTTAGCACCAAAAAATTATTCTCTATATATTTTTTTTATATCTCATTTTATAATATTTAAAACATTTATCACATTACATTCATATTTATTTTCTTTTAATAAATTCCTCCACTAATAATATATTTTAGTATTTATCAAATAATGTAAAACATACTTAATAAATTAATTATTTTTAATTATATTACATCATATTTAATACTTAATTAAAAATAAAATTACATATAAAAAGTCTTTTTTTTTTAAAGAAGTTGGTTACATATAAAAGTTAAAAATTTTAAAATAAAAAGTTGATTTAGCTAATTGATTGTTATGGATATAATCTGAAAAAAAAAAAAGAGCAACATCTCAATTTGCGTTGGTGAACAGGGCAACGCATATATGTGTTTGCCATGTTCGCTGTACCAAAAATGGTGTTTAAAATGAGTATGGGTTGGAGAAGGAAAACTCATTTTTTTTCCTCAAATTGAGTATGGGTTGGAGATGGCTTCAAGGAAGAGTTACCACACTCAACTACTCACCAAATGTTTTTTTTGCAGGTTACTTTGCAGTTGTTACGGTTCGAAAACCAACCTTAATATATGTCACTAATGTGGCTAATTCTTGCAACAATTTTAATTTTCAGACAAATTCCCTTTACTTAAAAACGGTATCCTATGATAAATAATCTATAACCAATTATTAATTGTTTTCCCTTCACTTTTTCAAGTCATTGACCTCTAATCTAATTTAATTTCTACAAAAGATGCAACATGCGAAAGATAAGTAAAAAAGCTATAAGAGAAAAAGTGTGATTTAAATCTTTTCAAAAAAAAAAAGTGTGATTTAAATTTTGTATGTTCATGTGTAATGGTGTGCACACATGCTAACCCATTTTCTTGCAATTAGTAACTCCCCATCACTTATAACAGGCAACAGTCTCCCCTAAAATCCTCAACCATTTACCAATCAGCACATGCATATGTAGGACTGTTTAATTATTCAGGAACTTATGGAAAAACATTCAGGAACTTACGGAAAAACATCTTGTCATCAAATATTTTTCTATATATTTAAAATATATAATAACATATATAGATAATCTTCACAGAAAAGTTTGCTCCTATTTCAAGACCAGATCAGGAAAGAAAGAGGGAAAAGAAAAGAGAACTTAAAGAAGGATTAAAAAAATACAGATGAAGATGAAAGGATGGCTCTAGATGTGACATTATTGGCCATGTAATATAATGTGATAACAATGTGTCTTGTCTAGTTATGCCCACTTGTTGTTGAACCCCAGCTGTAACTAACTCTCAACCTCTCTTTTGGTCCTACTTCCATTTTCATCATCTCGATCATCAGTCCCAATCTCATCCTCAATCTGCATCCTCACCACCTCCACCATAATCTAGCCCATATCATGAACACCTCATATTTCCTTTGACAAAACCAGCTTATTCCTTTTTTTTTTTTGGGTGCATATTGTTGGCTCATTGATTTTAACTTGGCTGCTACTGTGACCTTCTTTCTTCTATATTCCTTCTTCTCATTCTATTTTCCAAGCATACAGAAACAAGCAAAAATCAGACGACCCACCACCATTAATTCCTTCCAGTGATCCAGAACTTCCTGTCTGAGATGACATTGGTGTCGATGTCGAGGAGGATAACGATGGTGATGAAGATGAAGATGATGTTGATAGTGATGAAAGAGAGATGGATGGCAATATTGGTTTGAAGATAAACAAAGCATGCCTTAAACCAGGACTAAATAGCCAGTCGTGTACATCCCAGTATACTTCTACTCTTAGTTTATTAAGATTAAACGACTGGTTACCTCTGAACTTCCATTGAAGATGCTTCACATGAATTGCTAAATGCCCATCAATTCTTATCTCAAGTTCTGGCTCTACTCCATTATTGCTAACGGAATTGCTATTACTTGGATTACTGCTGTTCTTGCATTCAATTGAGACCTCATGCAGTCTGCCTTTGTCATGAAGCTTGATTCTTGTACAAAACTTCTTCTTGCCAAATATATGCTCTTTTCTTGAAACTAAAATGGGATCAATTAAAGCAGGTCTGCACCCAGTTTTCCTATATGCTTCTTTCTTTAGGTCACCAAGAAGTAAAACAACCTCATCATTGCAAACAACAGCAACATAATACTCGGAAATAGGCTCAGTTTCACCATTGAATTTTGCGGCCTTGAGGTCCCAAAATATATCCACAGCTTTACCATCTACTACAAAGCTCTTAGAGCCTTGTTTCCTCCAAAAGTACCAAGGTTTCAACTCCACTTTGCAGGTGTATTGGCTCTCTCCTTCAGGACCTTCTACTGATACCGACAGGCCATGGAGCAAGAGATTCTTGCACCATGTTATCGTAATCAGACGACATTGATCCACAATCTTTGTACGATAAACGGACATGAACACACTCTGTCCCGACCTGGTTACTGTGGCAGGATCATCACTTCCCAACTTCTCACCAGAGGTGAAACAAGCAGGGATTCCAATTGGGTGGTCTTGCATGGCTACAAAATTTTGATCAACTTGAATAAAAACTTTGGTCTATAATATAGGCCAAGAAGAATTAGAAACAAACATGTGAATGAGAGCTAATATATTGAGTAGAAATGAGATCAGAACTAATTTAAAAAAAAAAAAAAGAGAGAGAGAGGAAACAAACAGCTAGTTTATCGCAAGATGTCAGAGATGGATGCTGCCAGAGGTGTTCTTGGCAGCATTAATGGCGATAAAGAATTAATTTCAAAGTGGCATATAGATGGCAGTGAGTGAGAGTGAGTGAAGAAGATCCCTCTTTTTATATTCAATTATACTTAATCTCTTACCTGGATTTTCTTTTTTTTTTTTGGGGTATAGTTGATAATTCTTTAATTTTTTTGTTCCCTTGACCTCATATAATTCTTTTTTTTTTCTCTTTTTAGTTCATGTTTTATCTTTAATTAATAATACAAACTTTATTGAATCCAATGTCGTTTGGTAATAGTATATGGATAAAATAATAAAAATACTTATTATTCCCATGCATGGTTAAAAGCAGAGAAAAGGCCATTTTTTCACCAGATTTGGAGTATAGATTTCTACGAGCACAGTAGAGTCCTTGGAAGCATGACAGCACATGAATGAACATGAGAAAGGGGTAAAAAATAATTAAGCTTGAAAAGATGATCAGTCAAAACCATATGATACAACTAAAAATTTGAATAATCAGGAAGTTGGTTTTCCAATGTGAGTCTTGCATGATCTTTTATCATTTCAGACGAATTTAATAGTGTTTGATTTACCCTTTTCTTTAGGGGTGCAGGGAAGGAATCTAAGGTGTGGTGCTAAATTGGTAGCCAAAAGAAGTCTGATGAATCTACGGCTGCTGTTGCAGATCTGATCCAATCTGCAATACTTTTGGATAAAAAAAAAAAAAAAAAGGGTTTTACAGTTTGTGTTGAAAATTTTTTTCCCATTTGTTGTACTTTGTTAATAAATAAGTCATAAAAATAAAAAGGTTAGAAGCATGAATAACTATTAGAATCATCTAATAGCAAATTATTCTCGTTTAAATAATATTTAGAATTTGAGTTAATTATAATATATGCAATCGCACTAAATTAATTATTAAAAAGTATTTACTATTTGTGGTTCTATTTTAATTAAATTAAATTAGTTAAAATTATATAAGTTCTGAATATTGATAGTTTAAATAAAAAAAATTAAAATCATTTGCAACGTACCATTACCATTACTCTTTTTTTTTTCTTTTTGTCAAGGATAAAATTTATATTACAATCATTCAAGTCAATTTGACATACAATCGTAGATTATCCCCTCTAAATTTTTTTTACCTGAGATAATATTTATAAGATACAATCATTTAAGTCAATATATCATACAACAATAGGTTATCAACACTAAACTTATAACCAAATAGTACACTAAACTTATAATTAAATACTCACTTTGTTCTTAAATAATTATCGTTTTAGAAGTCTAATTTTTGTTCCTAAATAATTGTCGTTTTAAGTTACCAATACATATTAATTACTTTTTTTTTTATTTCACCCTTATTTAATATAGGATAATTAATTGAATAGATATCTATTCATTTTGAAACTTTATATAAAGCTAATAATTATTATAAGGGTGGTATAATATTTTATACATATATTAAATACATTTCTTAATCTATATGAAAAAATTTTAAACAACAATTATTTAAGAACAGAGAGAGTAGTACACAACATCAGTAAGTCATAAATTCAACTTATAATAAGTGGGATTTAAACCTATGACATAAAATTATAGGGTTCCAATTTTATCGGGCTTTTACCATCCAAATTGCATATCCTTGGCGTTACTCATTTATCTTTGTGAGTAAATGATTCACATTGGAATTAGAGTTTTGATTGATTGCCAAAAAATTTCAAACGAGAACTATTTCTTTAATGCAATTCATTTATACTATGTTTAGATGTAAACGATTTGAATATGGATTTGGATTTTATTTAAAAATTTTTTGTTTGGGAACTATATAAATTTATATTTATGAGAATTTGAAATAAATTCACAAAAAATTTAATAGCTCATTTAATAAGAATTTAAAATAACTTATAACTATATATTATTTGAAATCTAAAATTTTAAAACAAATATTTGTATTCAAACACACTCTTAAATTTTTCATGCATGAGCATTAGATCATAGATGCATAAACTTAGCAGCTAAATATTTTTAGCATAGTAGCAATTTTCAGTAGTCATGCAGTTTGAGTAAAAGGCAAAAGATAGAATGGTCAAAATATACCCATTCTACCATTATTACAATTAAATTTGATACATAAGAGAAGAATAATTATTTATGAAGTGAATCGATCAACTGCAGAATATGGCACTGTGGTTGCATTAGTACTAGGAATTTCATCACTAAATATTCATTATCGGCATATATAGTAATATAGGAGCTTTTCTCTTTTTACTTGTTTTTTCAAGTAGAGACTCAATGGTTTGTGAGACATTGACTGTCAGTATTCGAACTCAAAATTTCTATACAGTTGTGAGAATATTAATTAGATGACCTACAATTAGCTTTTTAAGTATATATAATAATTTTCTAATTAAAATAATTAAAATTAGCTTGTTAATTAGGGTAAATCACAAAACAAAATAGGAAGAAAATGGTGGTCCATGAAAGAAGCAGTCAATACTAGCTGAATTGCTGTTGAATGGCCATGATAATATGAAGATTATGATTGTAGGAAGAAAGTTGCAAACAAAAAAAGAAAAATAGAATGATGATGCATTTTCTGCTTTGATTTTGATTGGTATAGCTGGAATATTTTCTAGAGATATTTGTCTACATTAATACATGCATGGGGTATAATGGAGGAATTTAAAACCATAATTTCATAATCATCATATGTTGTATTATTTACTCATGAACTTCTTAGTCTGCAATCTCTTTGCATTTATGTTTTCTTTTCGTTTCCTACATTTGGCTACGAGATTTGGCCGTACTGAAAATTCCTTTCTTTTTTCACTATTATAAAGGGATTTTGATCTTAGGTGAAATTAAATGTCTAGCAACATCTTAACTATTAAGTCGAGAGTGCACAATTAAAAGCTTTTTTTCAGTGGTGCTTAAGTACCTCAAATGAAATGTAATATTATTAACTACAAATATTAAAATATTTTTTTATTAAATTTGGTGATATTTCATCACGCCAAATTAATAATGAGTTACAAGATAAAAGGTTCATTTTCAATGGTGCTTAAGTACCTCAAATGAAATATAATATTATTAACTACAAATATTAAAACATTTTTTTTATCAAATTTGATGATATTTCATCATGCCAAATTAATAAAGAGTTACGATCTCCTGAGGCTTACCCATATAAAATATAATATATATACTTTTTAAATAATTAAAAGATTAAGAGAGGAGATGAACTCGTAACTTTATCTTATAATGTCTATCACCTAAGATATTAGGATACAATAAAAGGACAAGATACAATGAAAGTACAAGAGTTACAAACTTTTAGTACAATAAATACTAAAATTATACTCTAACATAAACAAAGAAATTTTTGACTATTTTTCTTTAAATATTCACCATTTCTAACTCATTATCATCATGATTTACCAACCCACAATTCCATTGTACAGATAAAAGAACTTATCAACAAAATAAAACACAAACCTCCAACAAAAAAATTATTTAGAAGGGGTAAAACACTTACAAACTTGAGATTAATCTCAAATATAGATATAACATCAAAAAGAAAAAAAAAAGAGATACACCCAAAAAAAATTAAAGCAATGAAGAGAAAAAGAAGAACAGCAGAAGAGAGAGAGTGTGTTTGGTGAGTAGAGAGTTTTGTTAATTTCAGGTAACTAACCATTGTATAGCAGTTAAAGTGATTAAATTTTCACATCAACAAGAAAATTAAAGAGAAATGAGGTTGGTTTAAATTTTACTTTTCTTATATACATATATGGAGGACAGCTAACTAATGCATCAAAAGAGGCCGTAGAAGCCATCGATATCGAAGTCCTTTTATTATTATTATTATTATTTTGATTGTTATTTACGAATAAATTCTGCTAGTAATAGAATTTGAAAGCTGCCTGTCTGTCTCAAAGGAAAACCATAGTTTGATATTCTTCATTATTAATCTTTCAAAAGTTGACAATTGATGCACATACACAATCATCAACAAACATCATGTTCAAAGGACAATTAACATTTTGTTTTTCGCAAAGTAAATTTTATTATTCCTATTTTTTTTTATAAATTGAGAGATCAAGATATTCTTAGAGAGAAGTTACCACTTGATTATTTTTTTACTGGCTTATTATTCTTTTTAAATATAGCATCCATAATTTACTAAATTTTAATTAATAAAAATAGTAAAAAAATTTCAATAACTAATTTAATTTTTAAAAAATCAAATAATCTGTAAGAAAATGAGCATTTATTGTTGGTATTTTTATTTATAAAATTTCATTAATTTTAAAAAATTATAAAAAATTTAACAATTTTTCCTTTATTATACATCAATATTTATGTCACAAACCTGTTGAACTTCTAATGAATTGCTATTTAATTTTTTTTCTTAATTATTAATTTATTGGGCAAATGTTCATAGGTGGCTCAAGCCTCTTTTAAGGGCTTGAGTTCAGAATTTTTGAGGTAATACAATTTTGGCCCATAAATCATAAACCTCTCATTTGAAAGCAAAAAGGATTTTTGATCCCTGACTGACTAAATTCAGTCGCCATCTTTTACACCAATTGCGAGAAGGAGGAAGTTGGCGCGTTCGCGCAATTTGCAAGATTCGTAGTAGAAAAGGAAATGCAGGCATCTTGCAGGAGGTTAATTGGGAAGCAAACAGTTAACAGTTCAAATATTATTACTGGTCATTTTAAATCGTTAAAGCCTGATTCTTTAGCTCCAGATGGAGTTCCTGATTTGAAAAATTATCTCTTTCGATCATTTCACTCTTGCGTGACTTCAGTATGTTCTTTCTTTATTTGCCTCTTAGTTAGGGAAAAGAATTCATAAATCTTTTGTTTTGAATCAGATTTTTTGTAGGTTATGGTTATGTATGGAATTGATTTCATGTTTTTTTTTTATCCGAATTAGGTTTTTTGTTTTTTGAGATTTTTTTCTTTGTTGTCTGAGACTGTGATTATTGAAAATTCATGAGATATATAAAGTGTGTGCCCCTTTTCTCGTTAGCATTTGATTGTATTAAATGTTTCCCATTTAGAGCATGAAAATTCTCTGTAATTCACGAAAGAAAACTCCAATTTTTATACAACAATTTTTTAAATGAAACCAATTCGAAATTCCTCTGGCAATCAAAATTTGGTTCCGGACCAGATACATTGGCAGTTTCCAATGGCAATGTTGCAACTGTCAGGTTTAATTTGTTTTTGCAGAATGGAGTGACACCTGCTTTTGCCATTAGGAACCTGACAACAGCAGGAAATGCAGTGGAGTCAGCTTCCATAGTTCCTTCAGAGTCCGTCGTGGATGTAGCTGCAAATATCAAATTTAAGAGACTCGATAAAACTGCTAGGCACATAATGCAGGTATGAATCATTCCATCCTTATTGTTGGAATTGACTATTCAATAGAGTTTTTGGTTCATCATTAGAATATGTTCTTCATAGATTCTAGACAAAGAAGCAGTGCAGGAAGTAAGAACACAGAGGAAGATACCTGATATAAGGCCTGGATACATTGTGCGACTCAAGTGGCATAGCTTGTTTTTATTTTGAGAAACTGTGGCTATTATTTTTATTTTTTTATTCTTTCTTAGTTGCAGAGAGAGAGGTGTGGGAGGCAGTTCTTGTTGTGTCAGTCTAACTTTTTTTTTTTTTTTTGTTCATATTTGATGTGAGCAGGAAGTACCTGAGAATAAGAGACGTATTTCAATTGTGAAAGGCATTGTCATAGCAAGACGTAATGCTGGACTAAATACTACAATTAGATTAAGGAGGCTAGTGGCAGGAGTTGGAGTTGAGTCTCTCTTCCCACTGTAAGTACCGTCAAAACCTTCTGTTTTGGAGTTTTGTGGCAATATTGGATGTTTATTTGACAATCAGTTCATTATAGAACTTCGTGCAAGTAGAAGCCAGTTAAACTTCATTATCTCACTGTTGAAGTAAAGCATAGTTTGTGTCAAGTAAAGTCGTAATGTCAGTAAATAGCATGGAAATATAAAATAATTGTTAGCAAGGGGTAATCTGGAATAGTGGAATCTTTCAAGGAAGAGAATAATACATCGGATATGTTGTGGGTAGTCATCTTTCTTCCTTCTTATTTTTGATTGTTTTCATGTTATAGTCATTTTTCTCCTTCAAAATAAGGTGTCATTTGCCACCCTGTTCTCCATTATTATGCTTGGTTTCTATATGATTACCAATTAAATGAGTGATGATTGATAGGTATTCACCTAACATTAAGGAAATAAGTGTGCTGGACGAGAACAAAGTGAGGAGGGCCAAGCTTTACTATCTCAGGGACAGGATAAATCCACTCAAGAGACAGTAGCAAGCTAGTGGGATTTTGTTGATCGTTTCTTTCGGAAAGATAGTGGGTTATATTATGTTGGGGAGAATGATTTGCAGTCCTAATTTTCTTTTCACATTATTTATGCAGTTTTAGTTCTTTGCTTTTTCCTTATTAAGAATTAGAATGTTGATGATATGTGAAGCTCCCATTAGCATGCATGGCAAGCTGCAAAACGTTTTAAATTTGTGTTCATAGTTATGCACTCATGGTAAAATGTTCCATGAGCATATATTTTGCCTTTATATTAATCTAATTTTACCTGTAGAATTTCTTCATGAAACTCAAGTTGCATTTGTATAGAGTGTGTAACGTGATGGTTACAATGCCTTGGATACAGCTATATGTGCATTCGTCCTGACGTATTTAAGCAATTTATGAGCATGTCTCATATGCTTGAATCCTTAAGAAGTGATTAACAATTTATGGTTTTTGAAAGTGGGGCGGCTATACATGATTGGTGTTGTGATAATCATCTACCTCATCTAGATTGTGCAATATCTGGTCTCTGTTTAGCTTTTTTTTTTAAGCTGAAATTTATCCAAAATCATAAAAGAAAAGCTGTGGGACAGTTGGACTTGAACTGCTTGCTTTGCATATGAAATGAAAGAGACATTGTGAAGATAAAAAGAATTCTGTTACACAATCATTATAGATTTGAAAGTGCCGATCCTTTTTTGCACGTATGGCGTCTTTGTTATCCTTTTGTGTGCATTAGAAGCACTCTTGTGTTGATCACCATACAAAGTGGACGCATTCGTTGGATCTCATCTCTTCTCTATACACTTTCTCATTGCTTAATGTTTGCAGAAGTATGGATCTTATGACGATATATTATTATTATAACATGAAGGTCTACTATGACAGATTACACTCAGCCATATCTCTTTTTCTACTATATATTGTGCTTCTTCTGACTGTTTGATGAGCTGGAAGCCTGGAAGGTGCCAGATTCTCATGATTCCATTTTAGAATACTTTAGCAGCTTTCCAAATGGCTGACCATTATATCTGACTCATTTTTCTTTTCTTCTCCTGAAGGAGTCTAACTTCTTTTTCTTGTGAGTTGTTTAGTGACATGTAGGTTTCAGTTCAGATCAGGAACACTTGCACATAAGGATAAGATGGTGAATCATAAGAAAAATTCAATGCTTCAAATTTGTGTATGTGAGTGATGCTGGTGGGCATGAAAAGATCAATTGTATTGTAGATTCTGCTTCTGTTAGTTATCCTTTGCTATTATAATATCATATTGAAGGTCTCTATCTTTGAATTTAACTGCAATGGTGTGTACCACTGCTATGGATTGTTTTACAAGAAAAACATGAATGCCAAAAACATCTGAGAATGGCCCTTATCTTAAAATGCTTTGGTGGTGACAAAGGGCCATAAACCTGACCAGGTCAGGTCCAATCCCTTATCAGTAAATATTGCCACTTTCCAGTTCCTTGAAGAGTTGAACTGTTAGTTGGGCAGGTGCATTGTCGGCCATTGGCAGTTCTGAATCGTCGGTAGCGACATTTTTGTGTGATACACATGTATTGTTTTTAATTAATTGATTTTCTCCTCTTAAAAAAAAACAATTAAAAGCTTAAGGGACAAAAGATAAAAGAATTTTCCTGATTGCAAAGCATTCAAGGCTTCTGACTTTTTTTTTTGGTCGTTATTTTATTTGAGACTTTTTGTTTTTCATTGCCTCATTAATATATATATGTATTAATATGGTTTATTGAAAATTTTAATGTTATGAATTTGATCGATTGGGTGTATTATTAAAATATTTTAAAAATAGTTTATTTGATGCTAATATTTTGAAAAAAATCAAATACTAAAGCTTTTTATTATTTCAAAAAATGTTCTTAAAATTTTACTTTACAGTGGAGTACAAGAAACTAAAAAATAAAATATCAATTTAAAATAATTAAATAAAAATGGTAAATTTTAAAGGCCGATATGAGCTCACAAATGTGAATAATTTAATAATTTTTGTTAGTATGTAAAATAATTATTGAGTATTTATTTCTAATGTAAATTTATATATTGTATAATAATTTTTTATTTATGAATTATTAAATAATAATATACAGTAATAAATAATATTTTTTTATTTTTATTTTTATTTATCAACAAAAAATTATCAAAACTACTCAAAAGTAAACTTTTGAACTGCGTTTGTTTGCGGAAAATATTTTATTTTTAAAAAATATTTTCTATATTTTGTTTTAGAGAAAATATTTTTCTATATTTGATTGCAACATTAAAATAAACAATAAATGAGGATAAAATGCATTGAAAAATAAAAGAGAAGACAATAAATGAGAAGAGAAATATTGAAAAAGATATTAGAAAATATTTTTTCATCTTTAAAATAGGAAATCATTTTTTTTTGTTTTGAAGTAATTTTCTTTTACTGGTATATTATTTTCTTTTGATTTATTTTTTCTAAGTAATCCAAATATTAAAAATAAAAAAAAAAATTTTTTAAAAGAATATTTTCTGTAAACAAACGGAGCCTTAAATTCCAATATAAATTTTCCGAAAAACTATAAATATAAAATTTTTATTATAATCTAAACAATATTTATTTTATCATAAACTATAAACAAACTTATATAAATTTAATTTTAAAAAATAATAAATAATAGTTTTTGAATTTTATATAAATTTACAGGATCTATATAAATTGATGAAAAAATATTCAATTATAAATAATAAAAATTATCAAGTAATACCATTCATTCACTATATACAGAATATTTTATAAATTTTTAAAAAATAACTAATAATTAGGTAATAAATATCTGTAATTAAAGATAAAATAAAATTAAAGTAAAAAAATAAATAAAGAAAAAAAAAGTGGCGGTGATTGTGATAGTTGAAGAAGGTACGCAACCGCAGCAGGCAGCAGCAGTGGCGGACACGGAGGAGAAAAAAATAAATAAATAAAAGAGAAGAGAAGTGATTGGGGAGACGAAAGGGAGATCCATTCCGTTGATTCTGTTTTTTTCTTTTGATTTTTTCACATGTAAATCCAAATCCCAACTTTTTCACTCAAAATCACAAAACTGCAACTTTTTTTTTTAGTTTTAATATAGAAATATTCGTTTATTATTTATTAATAAAAATAGACAGTAACAGTCGAGGCAAATCTGATTTAAATTTGGCCATTACCATATCCATACCCTTTTATTATTAGTATTAATTATTATATTTAATCATCTTCTCTTCCCTTTCACGATTCCAAAACTTTCTCTTCCCTTTTACTTTTGGGAAGGGGAAGGGAAGGGAGGTTTCGGTTCAGTTCGTATAGGATTCACCAATCTATTGTCAAAGTCAATCTCTGTTCCTAACACCCAAAGAAACGAACAACAGCTTTCGTCAGGTGTCTCTATCCATTTGGCAATTGAATTGATAGTTTGAGCCTAAAATATGCCGCAGGAATCACAGTCGGAGCAAGAACCCGACGACTCTGATACTGAATTCGTCGAGATTGATCCAACTGGTCGCTATGGTCGGGTTAGTTTTCTTTCTTTTTTTCTTTGCAATTCTGATCATGCCCATTATTTTTTATATTATTTCTGATGTGGGTTAGCGTCTAGATTGATTTATAATTTGTGGTTTTTTTTTTTTTTTTCTTTTCTTATGTTACATTGTCTTTATTCCTTTTTCTCTTTTGCAGTATAAAGAGGTTCTAGGCAGAGGTGCTTTCAAAAAAGTGTATCCTTTTTTTTTGTGCAGTTTCTTCTTGTCACTTTATATGCATGTGAAAGAAAAAAAATTTTCCCCTGTGATATCTTATTTACCTCTTGGTTGTGTATGGAAGTAATGTTTATCCTTGATGAGACTGTCTGTGGGGTTATTTAGGTACAGAGCATTTGATGAATTAGAAGGAATTGAAGTTGCTTGGAATCAGGTTAAGGTCGCAGAATTAGTGCGTAATTCTGATGATTTGGAACGTCTCTACTCGGAAGTTCATTTGCTTAAAACTTTGAAACACAAAAATATTATCAAATTCTATAATTCATGGGTTGACACCAAAAATGAAAGTATCAACTTCATCACTGAGATTTTCACTTCTGGGACATTGCGGCAGTAAGCTTTCCGCTCATATTACCATGACCTTTTTTTACTTATTTATTTGTTTATTTTGTGTTAAGGGAGTTTTTTTTTTTTTTTTTTTTTTTTAATGAATTATGAGCTAGGTACCGGAGGAAACACAAGCATGTTGACTTGAGAGCATTGAAAAAATGGTCTAGGCAGATTTTAGAAGGCCTTTCATATCTCCATAGTCATGATCCGCCAGTAATTCACAGAGATTTAAAATGTGACAACATCTTTGTTAATGGAAACCAAGGTGAAGTGAAAATTGGTGATCTCGGTTTGGCTGCCATTCTGCAGCAGGCACGTTCAGCTCATAGTGTCATTGGTGGGTCTTCTTTTTGAGATTTGAATAATTTCTGGATAGTTAAAGTGTTTACAGGGGAACAGTAATTATCAATTTTTTTAATATGAATTTAGGTACACCAGAGTTTATGGCACCAGAGCTTTATGAGGAGGAATACAATGAGCTTGTTGACATTTATGCCTTCGGGATGTGCTTGCTGGAGTTGGTGACTTTTGATTACCCGTATAATGAATGTATCAATGCTGCTCAAATATACAAGAAAGTGACATCAGTATGGAATTTGAGATCCTTGCTGCTTTTTTTTTTTCTGCTTATTGCCTGGTCTTTATGTTATCCTTCTGCTATTCATGCAATGTATATCCTTCAGTTATGACCTAGAACATATCCATTGAATATCTTGCTATGGTTATAGCCTCTTAAAAACTTTGGGGATCCTTGGATGATTTAATTTGCTAGGTTGTATTTGTGTTCTTTTATGCATTTCGAGAAGAAAGTGGTGATCTGGCGGATGATATTTATCAGTGTGCTGTTTTTCAATTTCAGTGCTGAATATGTTACATTTGGTTGTTCATGTAATGACGAATAGAAAGTTCTATACACCACTAGTGAGCACTCAGTACTCAGAGTTCTCTGTTTCTTGATAATGTTCAAGGGGCTTTCGCTTTCTTGAATATGTTATCACACAACCATTAGCTTGTTTGTGATTGAATAAATTGACATTTATATGATTTATGAACTTTCTTTTTTCTTTAGTCATTTCATTGAAAAAGGGCAGATGTATGATTTTGAACTCCTCAGCAGCACTCTAGAAATATAAATCAATTTGAGTATGGCATTGCATCAAATTTAGATGCGGTCAGGTTTCTGGGGCACAGTGAAAATTTTTAAGTTTTTTTGTGTCAGCAGACCTTAGTTTCTTTTTTTTTTTCCCCCGGAAGATTAGAAACCAATGATAACCCTTCTTTGCCTTAGTTGTTCACTGTTCCTTTTTTTTCCCATATGTGTTTTACCCCTCTATGTACTTGCCACATTATGGACATAGAGAGCTTCAACTTCTATGCTTTGAGCTAACTTTATCTGCTCTATTTCAATATTGCAAGGCAGTGGATTTATGTTTTCAAAGAGGAATTTTTCTGGTTGAAAATGATATTAAGGACATACTGCCCGTGGTTGCTTATTGCATTACCATAGAAAGTTGTTGAACTTTAGCAGAATGCTAAGACAGTTTAAGAATGCAGAATCAGTGCTCAGCCAGCCTCTACCTTTCCATAAATTAAGATTATATTGATTATCACAGCAAACCGATCCTTACTTATTGAATCCCTCACATCATGGTTCTAATTTGTCACCCTGGTTCTTTTTTTGATAGGGAATAAAGCCTGCATCATTGGCAAAGGTGACAGATCCTTCTGTTAAAGCATTTATAGAAAAGTGTATTGCAAAAGTCTCTGAGCGATTGCCGGCAAAGGAACTTTTAATGGATCCCTTTCTTCGATCTGATGAGGAAAATGAAAGTGTGGGCCGTTCTTTACGACAGAAATCACATGATTCAGGTAATTTGAATAGTCTCCAAGAACTATGGAATTCAGATGCCTTTGCAGTTTGCACTATTTATTTTGGAGAAAATTTATGTAAATAAGAAAGAAATTTTAGAGGAAAAAGCTAGTTAAAGGACAGTTTTCCCTTTTTTCTTTTCTTCTGGAGGGGTATGTTCTCATATTACCAACTCTGCTTTTAATTAACATTTTATTTTGAAAACAACCAGATCATGGCATGGACTCCTCCATGTTCTTTCTGCTTATATAAAAAAACCTTTTTTTTTTCTTCGTACCAAATATAATTAGTCTTTTAGCTTTTTTATGCTGATATGAGAATTCCAGGGGTTAGTTCTGATCAGATTAGTGCTGGTAGAAGTCCTGATGATCCTTCGGCTGAGAAAAGTAGGGATTTCACTGTACAAGGACAGATGAAGGATGTTAAGACAATATTTCTGAAACTAAGGATAGCTGATCCCTCAGGTTCAACTTCCACCTCTCTCTCTCTGTGTGTTTTAGTGAATTTCCACACTTGAATAACGAAGATTTAAGACATTATTTTGTTCATGGATTGTTAATTCATTAATGTCTGCATGCTCCCAGGTCATATCCGCAATATCCACTTCCCCTTTGATATTGAGGTAGATACAGCTTTAGCTGTTGCCAGTGAAATGGTTGAGGAGTTGGACCTAACTGATCAAGATGTTTCAACAATTGCTGCAATTATTGACTCTGAAATTCAATCACATATTCCTGATTGGACACCCAAGAAGCTTTCTACAGATAATTTGTGTGGAGAGGTTATGGACTCTGAAACTGGTTCTGGAAGTAAGGGTGATTCACCATTGACGAGTGAATCTACTCATTCTTCAGGTAATCTTGTCCTGGAAAGATTGCCTTCAGGTCGGAAATACTGGTCTGACTCACCCAAAACAGGTGGTGGGAGCTCTCCATGCAGGCCTGGAAACACAAACTTGTCACCTGATGAACCTTCTCTTATTAGTCATGAAGATGGTGATGGTTCAGATGTTGCTTGTTCACATGAGTGGTTGGAGACTCAGAGTGTATATCAAACATGCCAGGAAGAGAAAAAAGCTATTGGGCCTGCTGATTCACAATCTGGTGATAGAACCAGTGCCTCTGTGGATGAAGAAGAGGACAGTAACTGTAAGATTTCGACTGAGGTTGAGTCAGATGTAAAGATACTTGTTGAAAAACTTGAAGATCTGTTAGTAAAGCAGCAAAAGGAACTAGATGACCTTAAAAGAAGGCATGAAGAAGCCATATCAGACCTTCTCAACGATGTTTCTCCTGAAATTGCCCAGCAGGTTCTGAATTTTTGTAGGCTGAACATGCCTGATTACAAAAAACCATGAGATAGTTGTGTTAGGCTGTGCATTTTAGAGATATGATACTCCTGTATAGTGAACTTGCTGCATTTCATCTCCAACTGAGAGTAGATGTTGATTAGATGATGGCTCGCTATATTTTGCCTACAAGAATAAACAAACTGTGATGTCTGATGACCTCTTGAAGTGCATTAAGGTCTCGCTGACAGAAGATCATGGGGCTGGACATTTCTTGAGAGCAGATGAATTTGCTGCAAGGCAATGCCAAATATTGAGGTAGTATGGCTGTGAAATTAAAATTCAAGATGTTAGAAAGAATGGAGCAAAGCCATAGCTCAAAGATTCATTTTGGTCGGTTCACAATGAGCCAAGGCTTAGATGATCCTCCAAAATTTTTTATCTTATAGCAGTCACATTGTGCACTGAGATGTGGTACCAGAAGTTGTACATGCCTTCATCTTGCTGTCCACATATAATTTTGAGAAGGGTAGTCAAATTTTTTTTGGAGGGTATACTTGTACATATGCTTTACGAAATGTTTGTTTAAATCACACGTACAGTCTTTTTGCTTGTTGTTAGTGCCTTTGGCATGGTATGGAATTTGATGAATTCAACAGATTGGCAGATCGTAGCGCTGCCACATACGTTCATGGATTGCTTTATTTTTTTCTTTGTTTTAATGTAATTTGGTGTCTTCAGTTTGAAGTTGAAGTGCCGCCATTGATAAGTTGAGATGAGCTTTTTATTTGCATTACTCCATATAAACGCCCATTAAAGTGTCTCTGGATAAAAAGGTAGCTTCAAATTCAGAAGATGGGTTAAATTTCCTGTGGTAGGTTTGGAAGCCATCCGGTACTTAAAATTGAAGGACCTGAAATTATAAACGTGGCTCCAACATAGGCAAAGATTTGTATTTGTAGTACCGGGGGCCATCTTTGCTCCCTAAGAGCCAAGAGCCACAAGTTACATGAATATGATGACATCGAATTATCAGAGATTACCAGCCTCAAATGCTACTAAAATTGTAGACCTCGTCAATGGATTTGGCTCATAATTATTTTTATCATAACTAGTTAAGCTGAGCAGCATGCATGGTCAATATCCTTCAATGCAATGCGCTTTCATCCAGCCGCACACCAAGAAGACAGCCACAAATAAGAAAATGAAAAACTGCTGCTGCCTAAACATTTCCACGTGTCAACATTTCAGCTAGAGTTTGATAGAGGTTTCATGATACCACAAGTAGCTAAAATGCTTGTAGAGGTAAGGGCGGATAAAACTCTATTGAGAGTTGAGAGTTAAAAGAGCTAAGAGCCCTTCTTTCCCCTGACCCAAAAAGAGATAACAAAGCCAATCCTCTCCTCTCATCTCTTCTTTTCTCTTTCTCTAATTCCACACTCTTTTCAGCTCCAAGCTCACTCACCCAGAGACCCCATGGCGATTTCAGCCTCAGCCACAGTCTCCACCTCCTCAAAACTAGCATACCCACATGCGTCTCCTTCCTCCACAACCTATACTTTCTCTTGTAAACCCACCAGTAACATAGCCCCTAAATCCCTTCTTTCTTCTTCCTTCATTGCCCCTTTCCGCACCGCCACTTACTCGACCTCCACCTCCACTGCCCTCTCCATCACCCGTCGTTTCCGCCACTCCTTCACTGTCCGTGCCGCCAGGGGCAAATTCGAGAGGAAAAAACCACACGTCAACATCGGCACAATTGGCCACGTAGACCATGGCAAAACCACCTTAACCGCCGCCTTAACCATGGCCTTAGCTGCTATGGGTAATAGCGCACCCAAAAAATACGACGAAATTGACGCTGCTCCTGAAGAACGCGCTCGTGGTATTACAATCAACACTGCCACTGTTGAATATGAAACTGAAAATCGCCACTATGCTCACGTCGACTGCCCTGGCCACGCTGATTATGTTAAAAACATGATTACTGGAGCTGCCCAGATGGACGGTGCTATTCTTGTGGTCTCTGGTGCTGATGGTCCCATGCCGCAGACTAAAGAGCACATTTTGTTGGCTAAACAAGTGGGTGTTCCTAATATGGTTGTTTTCTTGAATAAACAGGATCAGGTTGATGATGAGGAGCTTTTGCAATTGGTTGAATTAGAGGTTCGTGAGCTATTGTCTTCTTATGAATTTCCTGGTGATGATATTCCTATTATTTCTGGTTCTGCTCTCTTGGCTTTAGAGGCTCTGATGGCTAATCCTAGTATAAAACGTGGAGAGAACCAATGGGTCGATAAAATATATGAGCTTATGGATTCTGTTGATAATTATATCCCTATCCCTCAAAGACAGATTGATTTGCCCTTTTTACTTGCTATTGAAGATGTCTTTTCTATTACTGGTCGTGGCACTGTTGCTACTGGGAGAGTTGAAAGAGGGAAAATTAAGGTTGGTGACACTGTTGATATTGTTGGTCTGAGGGAAACTAGGAATACTACTGTTACAGGTGTTGAAATGTTTCAAAAGATTTTAGATGAGGCTATGGCTGGTGACAATGTGGGTTTGTTGTTGAGAGGTATTCAAAAGGCTGATATTCAAAGAGGAATGGTTTTGGCTAAACCTGGGTCGATTACCCCGCATACTAAGTTTGCAGCTATTGTTTATGTGTTGAAGAAAGAAGAGGGTGGTAGGCATTCGCCCTTTTTTGCTGGTTATAGGCCTCAGTTTTACATGAGGACAACTGATGTCACTGGTAAGGTGACTGCTATTATGAATGATAAGGATGAGGAGTCAAAAATGGTTATGCCCGGTGACCGTGTGAAGATGGTTGTGGAGCTTATTGTGCCAGTGGCTTGTGAACAGGGAATGAGGTTTGCTATCAGAGAAGGAGGGAAGACAGTTGGGGCTGGTGTCATTCAGTCCATCATTGAGTAGATACTTTAAGAAAGAATTTGCTTATTGGTTTTTTGAATGGTGTTGAACTTCATATCTCAGATTTGTGCAATTAGTTTTACCATTTTAGAAAAACTTCTCAAACCCACTGTCATATATTTTGTAGTTTTGTTCTTCTTTTGCACTTTTAATGTTTAGTCTAGGGGGATTATATTTATGTGGTGATTTCAATTTGACTTCTTTGTTGCTACTGCTTGTGCTTGGTTGCATTCTAATTGCTAAATTTGAACAACTTTGAATAACAATGTATTAAGAGAAGGTTCTGGTATCTAATTTTATTTGTTCTGCGTCTTAGTGTCTTTTAGTCCCTGTTCTGTGTATGGAACTATATCATCCATGCTGCTTGTGCATTTGTTTTATTTGCTTGACGTTGATGGCATAACTTTCATAGTTGAAAAAGCCTACTTTCAGTCTGCTGAAACTGCATTGCTTATAGCAAGTGTATAGTAATTACTTGTTGTAATAGCTATCACTTGTTGAATATATTGCTTAATGTTGTAGTTTTTCATAACAATGACATGAGACTTTACGATCACAATGATGTTGAATGCACAATAACTGAACAGAATAGGTATCTGTTTTATGCAGCAAACCATTACCTAAATGAGCAGTTTTGTTCTTCTTTTGCACTTTTGATGTTTAATTTAGTGGGATAATATTCTTGTGACAATTTCAATTTGACTTTGCTGCTTTGTGCTTGGTTGCATTTTAATTGCTGAAATTCAGCAACTTTGGATAATGTGTTAAGAGAAGATTCTGGTATGTGATTTTATTTGTTCTACTTAGAATGTCTTTGGACTTCCAGTCTATGTTCTGTGTATGGAAATGTATCATCCTATGAGGATGCCATAACATGCCAACATGCCTTTGTTCGGTTTGCCTGATGGCATGGTTTGTTGCATCTTTGCTATCCAGTGTTTCATTCATTTGAAGATGTTATTCTGTATTCCACTGCTGAGCTATCTTATTGTGATCCTCTTTTTACTTTGATTTGATAAATTGGAGAACTGATGTTGTTTGCCTATAATTTTTTTCATAGTTGAAAGAGTCAACTTTCAATCTGCTGAACTCGCCTCACTTATGGGAAGTTCCATAATTACTCGTTGTAATAGCGCTCAATGCATGCATTGAAGTCTGAAATATTGCCTAAAGCATTCTAGTTTTCGGTAATATTAACATAAGATTTCATGATTGCAATGATCTCTAATGCACAACACATGAACGGAACGGGTATTTGTTTTATGCAGCAAATGGATTCTCCATTACTTTAATGTTTAAGTGTGGTTCTTCTTCTCGGGCACTTTTTGATGTTTATTTATTTTTGAACCTGATATTTCAACAACTTGTATAGCGTGTAAATTGTGAAGAGAATGTGGCAGCTGAAGTTGAGTTGTGTTGCAGTGTATGTTCTGTTCATTCCAATTTCCAAGTTTAAACAACGTAAATTTGAATAATGTGTATTAAGATGGTGTTCTGGTATCTAATTTTATCTTCACTTCTTAGTGGATCTTTTCAATTAATTGTTGTGCAAAAGTAGTACTCTGGTCTGGTGACTGTAATGAAGATTAAGCTCTCCTCTACCTTTAAAGATTTAAAAGTAGATATTTCTCAAAAAATAAAAATAAAAAGATTTAAAAGTGGATATGTTCTATTTCCACTAGATATTTCATTATATTTCATTATAAAATGTAGCCTTGAGAAACGATACAGAAAATGTAGACACATCAAGTACAAGATGTGCTTGAAGACAGGCTTCCTAGCATTCATCATCCCACTCCAGGAATGTTATTCCTACAACACCTAATACATGGAGACCATTCAGCTTTTCTACAATCATGCACCAGTACTAAAAACCCCAGTGACTGTAGATGCCAGCATCATAGATTGGATTTTCAATGATGAACGATGCAGCCCCTTTGCATCATGTGGAAACCTTTAAGCTCCTTTTAACTATATAAATGCCTCTAGAAAATGGTTGAGGCAATCAACTGTTGGACAAATGTTGCTCTCTGCCTTCTTTCTTCAGAATCCAGCTCATCACCTCCATCATGAGAAGATGTCTCAGAGCTGCAGAAATGTAGAATTAGTTGTACATCCTGTTGCCAAATCTTCTAAGAAATTTGACCATGTCTGTATTACATGATTCTTGCTGGTTGTTTCCTTAATAACCGCTTTAGTATGAACTACCAGAGTAATTTGGAATGACAGTTCATGCATTCATCGTCTCTTGTAAAATGCAATAAAATTCTTTCCCCAAATCTCTAAAAAGCCAAAGAAGAGCATGGCGGAAAAAGAAGGAATTTCACCATGCAGATGCTTCCTTCATGTGTAGTGCAGGTGCAGCTAAGTTTCACAAAACTGTAGTCATGCCTTATCAGCCTCAAAGGGCAGATGTGTAGGAATATTCATGAAAATGGGTAGTACTATACTGACAGATGGAGACAATGTTATTCATCAATCCATTGATGAAATCGTGCATTCAAAAGGAAAAATCAAAATTAAAGAACAGAATTTGGAAAGACGGGGGAAAATCCTAATTAGTTTGCTGACCTCCCTCTAATTACAGAGAAAAAGACATGCAAGTATGGCAGCTAAATAGAAGCTCAAGTCGATAATAAGATTTAAAATGAGGGGATAATACAAGACAGACAGACAGGACAAGAAGAATTCTGAACAGTGCTACATCGAAAAGAGGAGGCATCTGAATTAACTTGGGAGACACACGTGAAACATGATTTCCAGAAAATTCTGAAAACAAAGCAAAAACTATTTTCCATGCCAGTTAAATGTTAAATAAATGAATGTAACAGCTGGGAATAAATTTTGCTTTGGCCTCTGAGTTTCTAAAGTTAGCTTTGATCAGAAATAGAATTTGCTCCACAAAATAGATAAATACTGGCAAGTGTAATAAGGAGCATACCTTGCAGAACGAGCACTTCTGCTGCAAGATTCATTTTGCTCACTTCCTTCAGAGTGTGAATCGGATGCACCTCCAAGAAATGGTGAGAGAAGTGGATCTGGGGCAGTTTCATTTACGTTTGCCCTGCCATTTGTTGAGGATCCAAGAAATAAGCTCAGTTCCTTGTTTATCATAGCTGAACTGCCAGTCCAGGGACCAGATTTTAGAGATTTTCTCCTGCGCTGCAAACCAAAAAGAAACATGGTTTTTTAGTGAATAAATGCATAATCTAGTGAGAAAGAATGATATATTTATGCAGTTACTGGACCCAACTAGCTTGGGAAAAGGATACAGATGGCAAGCCAATTAATTTGGCCGAGTTTCACTGGAAATACGTGATAATGTAAACCAAGTGAACAATACCTTCAGTGAACTTGCGTGCTGTACCATGAAATGCCCAATCACATCTCTCCCTAGATTTGCTGCACAAATTGGACAGACCTGAAACAAAACTTAAAGTTACCACTGACCACCAAATTCAAAGCTTCAGTAGAAAGCATAATGAATTATGTGCAGCACTGATCAATTAAAATACTAGCTCTAACTTTATCTGATCAAGCGTATCAAATTGAACAATGTGATGCACTTAATTATGGGTCATATTGCTAGACGGAGAGGGATAGGAGGGAATAAACCAACGTCATTTGCCAATGCACTATGTATTAGGATAGTCACAGGGCAGGGGCACCCAAACATAAGGTATTGTGAGATGAGAGAAGCACATACTGCATTTTTCAAGTCAAAGCAGTGTTCATCCTGCAGATGGCTGCAAAGCACATGGACTTCAATTTCTATATAACAAAAGGGGCATGGAAAGTAAGCTCTGGCATCATCATCTCCATCGGAATCATCAATTAGCAAATGATTATCTGTTGATCATTAAACAATGGGACAGAAAAAAAATTATATGGTTGACATAGGAAACGAACAAAAGCCCACTTCTTCAAAAATGCAAAAAGCAAAAAAAAAATAAAGAGAAACCATCCCTTCTGAGGTAATTTACGTACCATAGAGTTCACAAATTCATCTAGACTCAATTAAACAGCTGATCTTATAATACAAGCTTGGCAAGATAGATGCTCAAAAGTAGCAAAACGTAAATTACATATCTAAGGCACTCTAACAGCAGATGTGGCATGGTGCAGATAGTTGTATACACATAGGTATATTAATACATTCTACCCAAATACGCTTCTAAGGTACCACATTACTCACGCCAGCAAGCTCCAAACTAAAACCCTGAACAATCTTCTCTAATTCTATTCTATCTTCAAGTGAGCAACATACAGATTTGAATAATTTTTTATGCAGCATTCATGGAAGCCTATACAAAATGCACTCAGGTATTGTGCGAGGGAAAAAAACACTAATTAGCCAATTTGTATTTAAAGTCTTATGGTACTATCACCATCACTAGTAGACTTTAGGGATAATCCTTCAAAATCCCTCCTTTATGATGACTGCACAAATCAAATGAAATGTTTAGCCTCTCACCTCTATAGAAACTATTTTTATAAGATTCCTCGTCACACTCACCCTCATATTCTTCTTCATATCCATCCTCGTCATCTTCTTCTTCACTAGTATCATCAGAGACATTAGGCACAAGTGTCCTGTCATTCGCCTACAAATTGTTTGGTTTCGGGTTTGGTTCCAAGGAGACAGATGAGTTGATTAAAGGGTTCAATTTTTGGGTCAAAAGCTCAGATATTATGATGGAAATTTTGGAACTTTTGTTATTGGAGATCAACAAGCTCAACTCCTTAAACTTATCTTGTAAGATAGCTAAATCAATCTGATCAAACCTTTTATCTGCTGAACTCTTCTTCTCTGTACCATCTCCACAATGATTTGTCATAATGATTGATGGCTGCTCACATCAAACATCAAAGATCTTCTATGTGCTCTCTAACCCTAACATAATTTCCTTAATCATCATCATAAATAAATACAATAAATTCATGATCAAATCCTTCACGATTCTGTGGACCCAATACCAACAGTCCCACAACACTAATCACAGAGAATCTACAATTTCCAATCATAGACTTCTATCCAAATTAGAACTCATATTTCTCATCTTAAGACATATAATAATAATAATAACAATAATAATAATAAAACTGCTTCCAAGAAAACCCAACTCCTATAATCACTCAAAGAAAAGTTAAAAAAATAAAAGCATATTAATTCCACAAATAACAAGGAAAAACAATTAGTTAAAAAAAATATTTGTCCTTATACAAAGATTCACCCACTGAGTTTCTGAGAAACAAGATAAAACAAGTAGAAATTTTTTTTTTCTAAAATAAATTGATTTAAAGAAGCAGAAGCCACAAGTACCGGAGCTGTATCTAGCTGCAGCTAAATGCTTATCATGGAAAACTCTTGACGGCCAGAAACCCATATCCATGACTACGTCCACTTCAAGCAAGCTCTGAACCTTGGACTCCGGCGAGAGGGTGTCGACAGCTGAGGCAGTAGTGACTAAAGTTACTCTGCACATTAGCACCTCATCGATATTATATAGTGCGGTCTGACATTAAAGGAAACTTTCCCGACACAAAAAAAAAAAAGAAAATAAAAAGCTAGTACAGAAATGGTTAACACGTGTCACAAATTTTTTTAATTATTTTATTAAAATAATTGAATAGAACCAATAATTTTTTTTGTTAGCATTATAAAATTTAAAAAAAACAAAGAATGATTTTGTCTTCTTGTATTAAGTTAATAATATTTATATTTTTTTGATTGATTATAAAGAGATTAGAGTTATCAAAATATTATTTTACTTTTCAAAAAAAAAATATTATGATATTTTACTTTAGTTGAATAATTGATTGATGCAAGAATAATAATCTCATTTTCTAATGAAATTATATAAGTTTGTTGAAAGTTGAAACCAAACTTTAAGGACTAATTAATCAAATAATGAAAAGGACATACTATTAAAAAAAGAAATGGACATGCTGTTAAAAAAAAGATAACAATTATCATTTATTTGAAATAATATTAATTCTTCTTTCTTTTTTATAACATTAATAATAATATCAACAACGATAGGTTCAAGGTTAAATAGTCCAATGACATAATTTTCTTAAGGCATCTATAAGCTATATTCTATGGACACTTCAATTAATTGGTGTTTTTTCGTATTTGTATCCTTATTTTTATGTGTCTGTATTATCTAGACACTTCAGTTTATAAAGAGACAATTCAATTAAAAATTCTAATCTACAGGTAGTCAACGATTTGATATCTGGTTCTCCCACCCCAGTTTTATAATAATGATAATAATAATAATAACAATAATATCAAGAAGTTATAAATATTAGGTATAAAATTCACTGATATTTAAACTGTATGATTTTTTATTAATTAAAAATTAAATTAATATATATATAGTTCTCAAAAAATGTCATTCAATAATAATATTGGGTAGAATTTTTATAATTAATATACTATTAAGGTTAGAATATAATTTTTTAAAGTTCTAAAATTGATTTTTTTACTAATAATTTAAAATATGTTATAGTTATATTATGATAAAAAATAATGCTAGGTTCTTTTTTTGTAGCTAATAACTTTGTAAGTCAGTGATGTCCACTGAAAAATTACAAAGAAAAGATCAAAAATTACAAGAAAATAATGAGATAGTCATTTGATATTTGGTTCTCTCGTCCCAATTTTATAATAATAATAATAATAATAATAATAACAATAATATCAAGAAATTATAAATATTAGGCATAAAGTCCACTAATATATAAGTTGTATGATTTTTTGTTAATTAAAAATTAAATTAATATATATGTAGTTCTCAAAAAATGTCATTAAAAATTAATATTGGGTAGAATTTTTATAATTAATCTACTATTAAGGTTAGAATGTAATTTTTTAAAGTTCTAAAATTGATTTTTTTACTAATAATTTAAAATATATTATAGTTATATTATGAAAAAAAAAATACTAGGTTCTTTTTGCAGCTAATAACTTTGTAAAACAGTTATGTCCATTGGAAAATTACAAAGAAAACACCAAAAATTGCAAGAGAATAATGAGATAGTCAACGATTTGATATCTGGTTCTCTCGCCCCAATTTTATATTAATAATAATAATAATAATAATAATAACAATAATATCAAGAAATTATAAATATTAGGTATAAAGTCCACTAATATTTAAATTGTATGATTTTTTGTTAATTAAAAATTAAATTAATATATATATAGTTCTCAAAAAATGTCATTCAAAAATAATATTGGGTAGAATTTTTATAATTAATCTACTATTAAGATTAGAATGTAATTTTTTAAAGTTTTAAAATTGATTTTTTTTACTAATAATTTAAAATATGTTATAGCTATATTATGATAAAAATAATACTAGGTTCTTTTTGTAGCTAATAACTTTGTAAGGCAGTGATGTTCACTGAAAAATTACAAAGAAAACACCAGAAATTGCAACAGAATAATGAGAGAATCAACGATTTGATATCTGGTTCTCTTGCCCCAGTTTTATAATAATGATAATAATAATAATAACAATAATATCACGAAATTATAAATATTAGGTATAAAGTTCACTAATATTTAAATTGTATGATTTTTTGTTAATTAAAAATTAAATTAATATATATATAGTTCTCAAAAAATGCCATTCAAAAATAATAGTGGGTAGAATTTTTATAATTAATCTACTATGAAGGTTAGAATGTAATTTTTAAAGCTTTAAAATTGATTTTTTTACTAATAATTTAAAATATGTTATAGTTATATTATGATAAAAATAATGCTAGGTTTTTCTGCAGCTAATAACTTTGTAAGACAATGATATCTACTGGAAAATTATAAAGAAAATACCCGGAATTGCAAAAGAATAATGTAATGATCATCTAAGGTAGTTCACCTTTTGGAAGTACCCATTTCAAAAGAAAGGGTCTGTTGTTTGCAGCCCACACTACTCCAGTCATGATCGCACAAGTCAGATTAATAAAGTAATCAGCAAAGTCTCTTAAGTAATTAATTGACTAATGATCTAAAAGAAACAAAAGTTGATGTCAAATCTAGTGCAGACTGATTAAGAAAGTCGTTTAAAAGCTAATTATTTAGGTGATCGATCGAACTTTTTTTTTTTTAATAAGAAAAATGAATGAGCAATAACGAGATGAAAAAGAAAGGCAAGAAAGACAACCTAACAAAGACATAGGCATCGAACACAACACAAACAACACGTAGGACAAGAAGTAGGTTTGATGTGAAGCATAGTGATGGATGGATAGAATGAGAAAAGCAAACAGGTCAGAAAGTTGGTATTTTACTCACATGGAATCTATTTGAATTTAATTTAAGTGAAGGTGCATTATTTTATGCCTAGAGGAAAAGGGCAAACTCCAAAAGAAACATAAACTGAAAAGCTTGGCGTGGTGGGTCAATTCTCTGTTAAAGAAGAACATAAATACAAATATAATAATATGGTGGGCCGTATGATTCACACACATATATGTACCTATGTGCACTAGCAATCGTTGTCGATAATGATATGGTAAGAGTTGTTTCGGCTTAAATAGAATTACTTAAGAGTTGTAAGAATTGTAACCCACCTCAACCCTCCTGATCTCCAGGCCCGCCGTTAAAGAAAAATAATTTCTTGGTTTCTCTGCTTTTTTTTGGCTTGTTTTTGTTATCTGAAATCTTTTTTTTTTTTTACAAGAAAAGATGCAGGAGAGTTGTGGGGTGAACCGAGAGAATTGTCAGGCTAAAGGAGGGGCTGCTGGGTTTAAAGGTAGCTATATTGGGCGCTGCAGGAGGGATAAGACAACCTTTAGCTATGTTGATGAAGATGAATCCATTGATTTCAGTTCTTTATCTGTATGATGTTGTTCATACTCCTGGTGTTACTGCTGATCCTAGCCATATGGACACTGGAGCTGTGTTGAGATGGTGTTCATTTCTTCTGTATTTGGGATTCCTGCAATTGTACAGTATTTATTGGTCATCTTTTGGGGATTGAATTTTTTAGTGATTGTTCTTGAAGCAAGATACAAATTAAATCTTTTTCTTTTTTTATTTATTTTTTCTATAATTTTTTTATCTATTTATATTGAAGACATAATTAATTTAAGTTAATTTTATATATTTATTTAATTTGTATATTTTAAATAATTTAATTTCATATTCTAACTAATAATTTTTTTTATTTTAAAACTTACAATTATTTAGAATTTAAAAATTAAGCTAATTAAACTAAAAATTACCCATAGTCTTTAATAATTATTTTTTTATAATTATTTAGAATTTAGAAATTAAACTAATTAAAGTAAAAATTACCCATAGCATTCAGTAATTATTTTTTTAATAAAAATAAAAAATAAATTATTATTTTATTATTGATACTAATGAAAGTAAAAATTATATTTATATTCATAGTTTTATTATTAATGATGAAAAAACTAAAAAAAAAACTGAAAAAACTAAAAAATATAAACAACTACAATTATTTGTTGCTTTTGTTTATTTTTGTTGATTTTGTTATTTCAGTTGTAGCATTTAATTATTTTTATTGTTTCTCTTTGTTTATATTTATTGATTTTTGTTAAAAGTAAAAAATAACAATAAAAATTAATAAAAATTATGAGATATATAAAAAATTATTTTTTTATCATTAATATTAATAAAAGTAAAAATTTTATTTATAGCCTTTATTTTATCATGAATAATGAAAAAAATAATTTAAAAAATAATAAAAAAATTAACACAAATAAACAACAATAAACAAAATAAACAGCAATCAACAACTGACAATCAACAACAATCAATAACTATAAAATTTTGTTGATTTTTGTTGTTTTGTTGTTTCAGTTGTTATTTTTAGTTATTTTTTGTTGTTTCGGTTTGTTTATTTTTTTTATTTTTTATTTTTTAACTTTTTTTTGTTGATGTTACAAATACATCTTTTTTTATTATTAATGATGAAAAAATTGAAAAAACAACAAATAACAACAAAAATAAACAATTGCAATTTTTTTTTTTGCTTTTGTAGATTTTGTTATTTCAGTTGTAACTTTCAATTGTTTTTATTGTTTCTCTTTGTTTATATTTGTTGATTTTTGTTAAAATAAAAAATAACAATAAAAAAAATAAAAATTATGAGATATATAAAAATTTATTATTTTTATCATTAATATTAATAAAAATAAAAATTTTATTTATAGCCTTTATTTTGTCATTAATAATGAAAAAAATAATTTAAAAATAATAAAAAATAACAAAAATCAATAAAAATAAATAAAAATAAACAACAATAAACAACTGACAATCAACAATAATCAACAACAATCAACAACTATAAAATTTTGTTACTTTTTGTTATTTTGTTGTTTCAGTTGTTATTTTTTGTTGTTTTGGTTTGTTTATTTTTTATTTTTTCAGCTTTTTTTTTGATGTTACAAATACATCATAAGGATTGTAAACTTGTTACATATTGATGATCAATAAGTATCAATTATTTTTTAAAAAAAAAGAAGTTGTTAGACATTTTAATAAATAAATTAAAGTAAAAAAATAAAATCCGTATCCTTTAAGAATATAAAAGGAGAAAATTTTATTTATTTATTGTTGTTACAACAGTTGAAGATATTTATTGATTGGTTTAACAACAATTAAAGATATTTAGCTCATAATTATTCATTTAAAAAAAGGTTTTAAGAGAAAAAATATTGAGAAAAAAAAGTTGAGAATAAAATGAAGATAGTAACTTAAAAATAAAAAAAATGTTGAGCAAAAAAAGTTGAGAAAAAAGATGAAGACATTAGAAAAAAATGTTGAGAAAAAAATAAATATAGTACTATAAAAATAGAAAAAAATATTTAACAAAAAAATGTTGAGTAAAAAATATTGAGAAAAAATAGATGAAGATAGTAA
>CATIWM010389756.1:0-31766 GCA_949671775.1 Mallotus repandus
TATAAAAAATTCAAACGTTTCAAATTTTTAGCAAATTTATCCCAATTTTTAAATTTTGATAAAATATTTTAATTTATCCAATTTATTAATATAAATAATTATTTATTTAAAATTAAATAAAAATACATATTTAATCATAAAGAAATTATATTCACTATTGAAAATTGTTAAATTCATAAATGACTTTCATTAGAATAATTTTTAAAAAATAAAGATATTTTTAATATAAATAATTATTACTCTAGAAAAATTAAAATTTTAATTATTTCGTAATTATTTATTTGAAAGTATTTAAAAATATCTAACTTTTTTTTAAAGAAAAAATCTCTAACTTTAACATTCAAAAAATGTTGTCATATTTTGCTACACATACATATATATAGCTTTAAAAAAAATTAATTAAAAATGTTGTCACACTTACATTTTTATTTATTGACTTGAGTATAACATATACATTTTTTTTCTATTTAATTACTAGACGGGTTTAATACATTCTACATATAATTAAGTCTCCCTACAGTATTGCATGCAGTAATTGAAATGGAACTCATAAAACAGGTTCATCTCTGGTGTTTTGGTTGCCAATGTTTTTCCTTTTCCACGTTTATTAATGTATTTGACCGTGAACCATCTCTTCAACAATCAAGCCCACCAAACCAAACCAATCCCAAAAGAACAGCAAAAAGACAAAAGAAACAAAGATTTGTTGTGCAAAGTCGCACCATCAAATTCAGGTCCAGTCCGAAAAACATTGTGCATCCTACCAGAAAGAACTGAAGACAAGTGGCGATGACGTGTTACAAAGAACGAGGTTAGCAGGAGGTTGTGTTCTTTCTTCCCTTTTTGTTGGAAAAGAAAAAAACAACATTAGTCACGTGCTTAATATTAATTGTTTAATTAGGTGGGTGTTGTGTAATAATTAGGGTGGTTTTGGGGACACTGATTAAGACAATTAAAGTCATCTTAATGAAATGTTTGTCTGCCGCGTGGTATTGCGCATGTACTTTCATCCTTCATTTTAAACATTTCACCCTTGAAACACCTTATAATTATAATTAAGGCTCACCCTTTGCTCAGCTGCTTTCATCTCTGTGTAGATAAGGTTTGCAGATTAGTAAAATTATGTAAACATCGATCTCATTCACCAAAATCATATATATAATGAACAATCACAGAGTGTTTTGGTCCATACCTTACAATAGGAACACCTGTTTTTTTTCCTTACTTTTTTTAATATTGTTATGTTAGGCTCATATATACTAGTAATTAAGTGGGCAGATACTAGAGTACAGTGGAGGCAAATTGTAGCCGCTTGCTCTCAAGAACGTAAATAAATTATCAAATCTTGTTAAATTTCTATGTTTATTTTCTTCTCTGTTTCTTTGTTCATAATCGTATATCTCAACAAATATATACTTTTGGTATATGTACATTATGAAGTAAATATATTTAGCTCTTGTCCGGTTAATTTTTACAAAGAAATTTATTTAATTTTGAAATAAATTTTAAATAAATTTTTTTTTAAATAAATTTTTATTAATGAAATGCGTTTGGTTTAAATAATAAATTTTATTTTTAATAAATTGATGTCTTTAAACAACCAATTCATAAATCGAAAGAGTAAACTAATAGAAGATGATCAATTCAGAAGATCGCAGGTGTACTAACCCAAGTTAACTATTGTACCTTGGTGCAAAGATGAAGTGATGCTTTTCTCTATATTGAGCAATGTTTGGATTGAAAAAAGAAAATGAACTATGGAGTGTATGATAACTTGTTGTGCAACCCAATTGTCATATAGTAATTGAGCAAATAGAGGAACTGTGTATACACAAAAGGATTTCTTGACCCTTGAGAGATCAATTAGAGATGGTAAAATGTCGTCCATCCCAGTATATATGCACTATAATATATATATAAATAAATCCAATCATCTCAAATGAATGGCCTACTTGATTTGCCCAAGCTTTACTCCATACCCTTTCTAGGTGTATACACATTCTTGGAAAGACTTGGACCAAACACATATCACCATTTAGATAACTTGTCCCAGTATATAGAATTTTTTTTTGGTTTGCTATATGCTTTATGTAGGAACTCAACATTTTCTGAAGATGTCAACTGATTATTTGTTGACATAATATAAGGTTATGATTGTTGACAACATATGATAGATTATTATTATTATTATTATTTGCAAATAGCCAATAGGAGTTTTTAAATTTTAGTTGTAGATAATCAATAGGAACTCAAGGTGGTTTCTTCCAATTTTTTTATATTTATCAATATATATAATTATAAAAAAGAAACTATACATAACCTTTTTGTTATATTTGTTATTTTAATTTCTATATAATAATCATTGTGATCAACTGATAGAAAATTATTTTTATTTAAGTGAATTTTAAATTCAAATTATAATGCAGTTATTTTAAATCAGTTATTTAAAATTTTTTATTATTTTTATGATTTTATTTGAATTAAATTGAATTAATAAAAATTCAACTAATTTTTAAATATTAATAGTGTAGAAAAAAAATATTTTGGGGAATATATACAACAATAGAACTTAATTTTTCAAATTTGAATAATAACACTTTTTTTAATGTGTGTTTTTCATTAAGAGTTGCCCATCCCTAGTTGAACGTGGGGAACCGAAACAATAATGGGTCTATTTCTGCAATCATTAAACGCAAACCCCCACTACTTGCCCTTCTCTTCACTCTCCACTTCCATTTTTATTTCATTTCAACTTTTGTTAATTAATCTCCATACTCATTCAGTAATTTCATTTATGAGCAACAAAACAAAACCATATATAATTTGATTAGCCATTTAGCCGCTTACATGGCTTTACAAACTTATTAGCTTTACTTCATTTTCTCTAGCACTTAAATTTATTCTATGAGAAATACATTATAATATATACACACTAATTAAATTTCCTATTGCTTACATGTTTCGAATGTAATAAAGATATTTCACCATTTATGACGAGAGCTAATGATAACAATCAGCTACTTTTAAAAATATTAATCAAAACACACTTTTTATGGTTACTTACTTTTTATAAAATGAAATATATTTTTTATTAATAGAAAAATTATATGATTTAAATTTTGATGAACTGTACATTAGGAAGCAATTATTCTCTTTTTAAACTGAGATGACATAAATTGAATCTTATATCTCAAAATACCTTTAGAGGAGTTGTCACTTAATCACTCCTTTAATGACTCAATTCGTGAAATTTTAATAAATCTTAGAGGACTAAAGAGGTAATTGGTTTAGCTGATTGAGGTATTTGATAGATGTTTTTCCTCAATCAGTTACAATTTAAGTGTTTGGTGAAATTTTAAAATCAACAGTTGATAACTGATTTTATTCAAAATAGCTGTTAATTTTATCATCTTTATTTTGAAACTTTTTCTCATCAGTTGACAATTGATTTGTTTTTATTTTTGGCCAAATACCTTGTTTCAGACCTGAACTTTACCATATTGGTCTGTTGCACACCTCAATTTTATTTTTTTCCTATTACATGTATAAATTTTTATTTTGGACTTACTTCACACATGGTTTGACATAAAAGAAAGCGTGTGGAGAACGTGCTATGACGTGGCATGTAGATGTCAAGGTGGACATCCATGTCAGGCCTTTTAATGGAAATTTAACACAATGTATATGGATAAAAAGGTAAAAAAAAAAAGGCAAATTAAACTTATCCAAATCCCTAATTTCCTAATTTCCCAATTATTGTTGTTCACAACTACTCCAATTTCTCCCTTTCACTCGCAGCTACCTTGCTGATTAGGGTTTTCTGCAACTTCTAATTGAACTGGTGAACAAAATTGATAAATATCAAGACATTTTCTTGTGATGTAATGAATTAATTCGTCCCAATGTTGAGCTCTTTTTGCTCTCAATCTTTGTCCCAACTCTTCCCAGTTCTCTTCCCCTACTTTTCTAGACTTCAAAGTGGTAAAAGCATGGGCTTTCCTCGGATGATCGTGGAGTCGGATTCTCTTCTAACTGTTGATGTTGTTAATGGAACGGTGAATCTCTTTGGCCATAGTAGCAATCTGGTGATTGCTATACAACAACTTTTAAGACAAAAGTGGGACATTAAGTGTGTTTTTGGAGGAAGAAACAACAATTTATGTGTTGATTGGTTAGCTAAAAAAGCCTCTGAAAGTATGTTCCTTATACGGTGATCCAATCTCCACCGATGGAGTTGAATGTTCTTCTCCACCAGGACAGTCCTGTTTAAGTAGTTTTGTTTGTTTCTTCTTTATTTCAAGCGTTTTTGCCTTGTGTTTTCTACCCAAAAAAAATAAGTATTAATCGACCTCCAAATCCTCCTCTTTTAACCCATAATTCTCGAATCTCTGAACTCTGTTCCAGGTTATGAAATAGTGTAAGTATTGATTCAATTTTTGTGGTTTTTCAGAGAATTGAAATTTGGGTTTCCTTTATTTTATTGGGTGATGCAGTAAATTTAAGAACTATAGAAATTTTGAAGTTGTTTGTGATTGTAAAGAACAGTAATACTGATGTTTGGAGCAAAATTAAGATAATTATTCATTGTATATGTGTGTGTATAAGTAAATGTAGTAATTTTAATTGGGTATTTTCATTTGTTAGTAAATTTTTTTTGCAGAAATGGAAAATTTCATACTTTAGACATGAGGATTTTTCTTCAATAAATCCTAAGGCGGATGGTGTTGAACACTGTTTACCTGAGAAACTGGTGAAGCAACATGAACTTGATAATAATAATTCAACTGATGTTAAAAGCGATTGCTTCTCCACGAATGCACTTTGCAAAGAACAACTGCAGACTGTGTCAAAGACACTAAAGAAGCAATTGAATTGGCAGATTTGTGTATGGGTTCTTCTTCATTGACATCGCTGGTGGTGATGAGAAGTTAGGCTCGATTATATAGTGAAAATCGCTATATAATTGGTAAGCTTGATTTGTTGTTGTTGGAAAAAAAATTTGGTTCAAGTTTGGATTAAGTAGTGAAAAAAATTGAGGAGATTTAAAATCTACCCACCAGTTGTTTGATGTAATGGTAAAGTAGATTTCTTAGTTATTTTTCAAGATTTCTAAACTAGTTTGCATTGAAGACGAGAATTTAGGGAATTTAAAAAGTTTTTGTTTTGATTTGTTGCGTGTGTTTGTGATGAGAAAATGAGAGAGAATGCAATCGGAAATGATGGGGTGGTGGCTATGCATGCAACAATCAATTCAGTGCAGGCTTTAGGAAGGGGATTTGATGTGAACTTTGATACAAGGTTATTGTATTGAGAGTAAATGCAACCAAACAAGCACGTTAGATTACAAAGGCATTCCAACACACTTTCAAGAGATTGATTTTAAGTGTTTGGCCATGTTGGCAACTCAAATGTTGAATGGGTCCAAAAAAATTGCACTGATATGTGTACTAGAGCCAAAATAAAAGTTCATACGTGTAATAAGAAAAAAATAAAATTGAAGTATGTAATAGACCAATATGGTAAAATTCAGGTGTGAAACAAGATATTTGGCCTTTATTTTTTATTTAAACTATTTTAATTACCTTTATTTAAAAATAACTAATAACTAATAACTTAATTTAAATTTAAATTAAATGTATATAATTAATTTTTTATGGTTCATAATTAAATAAATATTGCAAAATTATAATTAATAATTAAATAATTATTATATTTACACCTATAATTATTTTTAAAAAATTATACAATAATATTATATTTTAAAATTAATTTTTAAATAATTTCTATTAATTATTTTAATAATATATAAATTAAAGACAATAAATTATTATTTATTACTATATATATTTTTTAAATAATTTGCATAACATGCGTGTAGTGTGAATAGGTGTAAGATTTTCGTGGCATTTCATTTCTAGTCTTAGATCCCACATCGCTAACTTAGAATGTGTATGTGTAGCATATATATTATTCCACGTCTAACAAAATTGTCATGGTTTTGTTAAATGGCATGTGATGTCACTATGTTGTGTGTGTGTTTTAGGTTATTAAATTCTAAAAAAAAAGAAGAGAATCATGTGTGTGGTGTGGATAGGTGTAAGGCTTTCGTGGCGTTCCATCATTGGTCTTGGATCCTACATCGCTAATTTAGAATATATGTTTGTGTCTTATATACCATTCCGTGTCTAATGAAATTACCATGATTTTTTTAGATGGTGTGTGGTGTCACTGTCTTGTGTGTGTGTGTTTTAGGTTATTAAATTCTAAAAAAAAAAAAGAAACATGTGTGTGATGTGGATAGATATAAGGCTTTCGTGGCGTTCCATTTCTGATATTAGATCCCACATCGTTAATTTAAAATGTATGTACCATGTATATCATTCCGTATTTAATAAAATTATTATAGTTTTGTTAGATAATATATAGTGTCATTGTGCTCTGTGTGTGTTTTAGGTTATTAAATTTTTAAAAAAATAATTTACATAACTAAAAATTATTATAAGAAATATATGAAATTAAATTTTTATAAATAAAAAATATTTTTAATGATCATTTAATATATAAATAAAAAATAATTTATATTTATAGAAGGCTGGATGCCACGGAAGCATTGTAGGGACAGGATGACACTTGGATAACGTTCTAGACTTTTGCTTCACTTCTATACATGTTACAACAGTGGATAGGCATTCATTTTGTTTATTAATATTTTTGTTAATTCAGACCACAAAATAAATAAATAAATAATCCTTAACCCATGGCGATAAACCAGAAAAAGCAACTGGTTTCACAAGCTTAGCTTCTGGGCACGCAAACATAAACATAAATTAAATGAATAAATAAGTACACGTGGCATTCCAGGAAGGCATCAGCTTCACTGGCAAAAAAGTGCAAAACGCGGGGCCCAGAAATGGGATAACGGGATGGGGACCACAAACACAACCGGCCTGCAGCCCAATTTGTGAGCTTAATGATCGTGGGGCTAGCCCACGCCGGACCATTAGCCGCCACGTCCTCACTCTTCAACATCATTCCGTTTCTTCTCTGGGACCCCCACTCTCCACCAACAGACCGTCACTTCGTTTTTATTTTTTTCATTGTTTTCTTAAAAAATTATACACATTACTCCAGTGATGTGCAAGCTTTCCAATAAATCGAACTGAAAATTAAACAGATTTAGTTTAATTTAGTTCAATTTACTTAGTCAATAATTTTAATTTTTGAACTGAATCGAATCTAATTAAAATTTTAGTTTGATTCAGTTTAATTATATATTTAAAAAATTTAGTTAATTAAATTAATTGAAATTTAATATATATTTTTTATTTTTTATTTTAAATATTATAATAATTTAATAAAAATATTAAAACAATTTATATTTGTAAAAATTCGATTTGGTTAGGTCGGTTTGATTTAATATTTGATTTGAGATTTGATTCGGTTCAATTTTAATTTAGTTCAGTTTAATTAATTTGATTTAGCCAGAGAAATAGTCTTAAACAGACTGAATGCACACCCTTACATTACTTTTTTAATTTAAATCATAAAGAAATTAATTTACCTTTCTTTATTTTACTTTATCACTTAAAATCAAAAGTTTACAGATAATAATTAACAAATAATTTCTTAAATGTAAAACTTAAGAATATATTATCAATATTTTTTGGGATCAATTGGTAGTGGATTATTTTTGTTTAATGATGTCTTGAATTTTGAGTTATGGCATATGGTAAATATAAAATATTTATTTAATTATTGAAATTTTTTTAAAATAAATTATTAAGAAATTTTTATTATTTTTATGATTTTATCCAAATTAGACTCAATTAATTAAAATTCACTGAATCTTGAATAGCAGTCATGTAGACCATTATAATTATTATTGGCTATGGTAGTGAAATTTTATTGTATTCTCATTAAATATGAATAAATCATATACCCTATGCTAACTACATGAAATACAACACTATTAAATTTCATTTGGCTAGTTTTATTTTCTCTTTATTAATTTGGCTACTTTTTGTGTTTTAATATATGCTAGAATGTTCCAATATTAAAGTTGTATATATGTATAAGGTTATTTTATTTTTATCATAGAGAAATAAGTAAAAATCGAATTTTTTAATCTATAAATATCTTGAAAGGGGTTATAAAACTCTTATTTTGTTGATCATATGTCGTTTGAGTTTTGTACTTAAATTTTTTTAAAATTTTAGTTTACTCTATAAAATTAAATAATAATAAAAGGAAGCCTCATGCTAATTGTTGATGGCTCGGCTGAAAGGCAATGCCAAGCTGTGTATTTTGTTTTTAATTGATTATTCGAAAACGAAATAAATTTGGAGGTGTGTCCTTATCGAGAATATATGAAGTCGGTTGGCGGGGTCCAAAATTGAGAGCTTTTAGGAACAAAATTTTTTAAAAATACTAATAATAATTTATTAATAAAAAGAAAAATATATTAAAAAATTGCAGACCAACCAACCAGAGGCCGCGTGCAATTTCTGGTGAGGACTCAGATAATATATACGATTTTAACGGAAAAAAAGGCCACCAAACCTTAAAAGAATGTCACCAAACCTTTCGTTTGTCTAAGCATTAATAAATAATTTCTGATTTATGAACTTAAATATTTGCACTTTTTAGGAACAAAACATTCAGTTGTTAATTTTAAGGTTGTTGTTGTTATTGTTATTTTAATGTTTTTTTTTTAAAATTTTTTCTTTTTTAGATAAGCTTGTTGATTGATTGTTTAAAAGTGGAAGGAAGGAAGGAAGGAATGGAGAAGCTAGGCAAATGAAGTTGGTCCGTACCAACATGCTAATATTATTATTATTTTTTTCTTCAAGTTGGGTTAGTGTTCTTGAGTATTTTGTGGACTTTAATGAGAAAATTCTTGGTCAAGATTATAGAACACATGTATGCCCTAAATCACCCTCGACCGGTACAAGTGCATTGATCATATGCAATAGATAGAGCAAGAATTAATGTTTCTTTTAACGCTATTGTTAACTACCCAGTTGAAAATTTTCAAAAAAAAAAAAATGATAGTTGAAAACGTCATCTAATTGCCAATAAAAAAAAACTGAATTAGAAAAAATTTTGTGTACATCATTAATTTCATGTTAATATATCATACCTTTTAATAATATACTTTATTGTTATCTTCTTAATGAAATGCAATTGCATTTAATTTTTTAAAAAACTAAGTTAAAGATGAATAACATTATCAATTATAAGTATTTTTTTCAAATAGAGATGTCATTTTTCTTTTAAATTAACGACGGTAGAAATCGAACCTTACTATTCTATATCTGAGATCAATTACTTACAAATATTAATATACATAACAATTGACTTTGTTTCTCAATCTATATCAAAATTTATATAGCAAAGAAAAATTATTTTGTGCCTAAATAATCGACTGATTACAAACACAAAACTTTGGGATTGATTTTTTTTTTTTTGGAATAATCCAATGTGGAAAGGTTACGGTGGAATGAGATGCAAAACCCTAGTCCGTATGTCCCCTCTAACAGTGAACATCTAGAAAGGTAATATACTATAATATATAAATACATATCATCATTAGTCTAATCGTGTACACCACGCGGATTTGAAGTGGACAAATACACATAATTATAAACCCTACTTAATTAAGTAACAAAAATATATTTTCGAAAAAAAAAGTAACAAAAATATCAAGCCATTGGCAGATTGTATTTATTAAAAAATATTACAGTAGTATTAGAGATAAGTCTAGTAACAATATGTTAAAATTTGTTGATAATCATGAGCATATTTTGAATGTATAAACTAGCATTTAGTATTTTTAGATGCATTCAAATCAATTAATTAGTTCATACCTCATTAAGCTAGTGATTAACTAAATGTTTTATTTTTTAAAAATTATCGGTATTCTAAATATATTATAATTTGACTAATTCAATTTGATCCGAATAAAATTATAAAAATAATAAAAAAATTCAACAATTTATAACATGACTATATATACTAAGATTTGAATCCGAGTCCTTTAAGCAAAGATAATTTTATATTAGATTATTCTAAAAGTTATTGGTAATTTAATGTTTTATTTAACATAAATAAAAGAATATTAACTTCATAAATGTTTAATCATGCTTATGGCTTTAAAAATTTCAGTTAATCCAATTTAAGAGAGCAATTTAACATTAGGAAAATCAACATTAATTTAAAAAGAGTTGCAACTTAGGTGACCACCACCCAAAAAATATCATCCCCTAATCGATTACCTTGTGTATATGCATCAATGTCAAAATATGTCTTTTTCTTTTCTTATTATTATTTATTTTTTTAAAAAAAATTCTTCACTTTTTAATACACAACACATTTTGTTAAGTGCAAAGTTAACTTTTAAAAGGACGAACTCTTCTTCACCGTCTGATCTTTACATCTCTACTTGTCTTTTCTCTATATCTCCACTTCAACTGAACATTCTCTTCTTCTCTTCTTCTTCTTGTCTCCATCAGTTGCTGGTGGGGGTTGCCGCCTCTTCTCTTTGCCCTCTATATCTCTCTGTGCAAAATCCTTCTCTTTTCGTGATCTCTAAAAGCATATTTTAGCTAGCTTGAGCCATTATCCGCCTCCCTTTTTTCTAGCAAAGCTTTTCCAGCAATCAAGCTTCCACTTAGGAGATAGAAGGAAAAAAAAAAAGAAAAAAGAAAAAAGCAGACAGATAGAATACTCTGAAAGATATATTATTAGGGCATGTGTGTGTTTCTACTCATTATTTCTATTTTCTTGCTTCTTATTTAACCCTATTTTCTCCATCTTCTACCACTCCTGATAGATCAACCTTTCTTTTCCTTTTTCTCTTACCCTTTTTCCTCTTCCTCGGGATCTGATCTTCTCTCTTCTGTGCTCTCTTCGATCGTTTTGTACAATACTATTGGGTCTCTGTTCAATTCCCGAGGAACACTTTTTATTCCATCTTTTTCTTGTTTGTTTGTTTCTTTTTGTTCCCTTTGTTTCTTATTTTTCTGTGTTTGTTTTATCTTTGTCTGGTTCAGTTGTTCACTTTAAGGCATAGAAGCTATATGTCTTAAAGTGTGTCTTGTCTTTTAAGTTGATTGGAACACCAGATCTCTAAAGCAGGAGTTTTCACTCGCCTAGGGTATTTCTTTAGAGGATTATCAAGGTTGGATATTTTATTTATATCATCTTCTGCTTCTTCTTCTTCTTCTTCTTCTTCTTCTTTTTTATGTGTGTTCATTCTATAGGTGCATGTATCTTTTCAGATTAATGATGTGTTTCCATTCGGTGGTTAGTCTTTTCTTTTTATCTTTTCTGAGTGAGTGATGTTCAGTGTTGATTTGCTGTAGGATGCCTTAGCTTCAAGCAAAGCAAAAGATCATACAATAAGATCTTCATCTCTAATGATTTTAAAGCATCAAATATTTTTATCGGTCTGCTTTTATAAAACTTTTTTTTTCCTTTTCCATGGAGTCAGCTGATTATTTCATGCATAAAATAAAATAATCAAAGGGCAAGCAAAACTGATCTTTTTATGATCTGGGTTTATAAGAATTTCCAGTAATGTTCAATAAATTTCTATATCATATGGTTTTTCCTTCTTCATTTTAGTGTGTTTGTGCTTTAGATCCCAACATACATGATCAATGTTTCATGCTTTATTAATTTTGCACTAGTCTGTGGTGCATATTGATCAATATATATCTTCTGTTAATTTGTTGTTTATCTTGGATTATTGTTAAGAAATCTTTATATAGATGAACTGATAAAGGCTATCTAGATACACCGGGAATTAACTTAGCCTTATCATGCACAAGGTGCCATATTGCATGATGTTGTACAATAATTTTGTCATTTCATTACATAATTCATCCTTGCATGTTTCGCAAAGTTAAAGCTATCAAATTTTGATTCCCTATCCTATTGACCTCTCACTTTTTCTGAGTGGGGAAAACACCTTTTTGTTTGCTAAACTCCATTCATGTCATGTGTAGCTACGATCTTTTTTTTTTTTTAGTCCTAATTGAAAGCATTCATATGCATACATATATATGATCTTAGTTAAATTCTGTATGGTGAATCAATTCATATATATTTGTATTCTCTCCCTCTTTCTCTTTTATTTTTTTTTTCCAACTGTTCTTGTTAAATTATAAACATTATACAACTCTTTTTTTTAAAAAACAATTTGAGAAAAACTTTATCGAACTTCTTAAGTATAATTTCAGGTGTTAGATTACCATAAAATTGCATTTGTTTTATATAGTTTCACACTCAATGTGTTAGAATGATCAAAGAATTGTTTGAATGAAAATATAGTGACTAAAAACATTACAATGATGATGTTCACTTCGTATTTCTTACAAGTTATATGATTTTTTGTGCAGCATTTAGTTTGAAAAGGCACACAAGGCCCTTCATTTTTTATTCAATGTAGCTTGTTCTTAGGTGAATTGCCTTGTAATAGATCTTAGGTGAATTGCCTTGTAACTTTATATAGTAGCCATCTACGACCTATTCCATTCTTTTTCCCTTCAAACTTAATCTGGGTATTTCTCTTATGTTCTGATTTCAACTCCGCAAAATAAAAGAAATATTGTAGGTGAATAGTTTATTATATGCATTAAAAAAAAAATAGCATGTGGTTTCTGCAGCAACCAATAGCCCTTTCAAATGTCACTCAAAACATAGGGAAACACCAAAGCTTGAAGTTGTAACTAATTGTTTATTCTTGCATATGTCACCTTGCACATACTCCCATTTTTTTATGCAAGTGTTCATTAACATGAGAGAATGGTGTACAAAGCATAGAATCTCACCAATATCTATAAGACCACATAGCCTTTTAAAATTATGGATTTGAAATGACAATTAAAACTGGCATTAATCTTGGTTGATGTGATCGATTGCTTTTTATTATGTTGAATAAGTACTGTTACAAATATAAGTGCCCTAAAGTAGCAACATTAATTGTGTATTAGTTAGAGACAATGATTACTAATTTACTTGCTTTCAATGTCAAGAAATTTAGCTTCCTTTTTTATTTGTTGGCATAGGGCTACAATAGTCTCTCTTGTGCCTAATCAACGTCATTGCATTACTTTTCTGGTCAGCATTTCTTGTATGGCTATGAGGTAGGAAACATAAATCATAGAAACTGTCATGAATGTGGAGAACTTGGGAAACATAAATTAGCTTAATTAGATCTTTTTTTCAAAAAGAAAATTATTACATTCTTGATCTTCTGTTGCTGCTAAGAAATGTAAGGTTGATGGGGTATGGCATTTTTACTGCAGTTTTTTAGTTCTTGGAAGAGAGTATGAATACTTTTTCGCATGTTCCTCCGGGTTTTAGATTCCATCCAACGGATGAGGAACTTGTTGATTACTATCTCAGAAAAAAAATAGCTTCAAAAAGGATTGATCTTGATGTGATCAAGGATGTTGATCTTTATAAAATTGAGCCATGGGATCTTCAAGGTAGATATATGCATAAATATATTGTATATAGCTTCCAATCATGATGCAATGTCGATTACATTTCTTGATTCTTATTCGTTTCTTGAATAGAATTGTGCAAAATTGGAACTGAAGAGCAGAATGAATGGTATTTCTTCAGCCACAAGGATAAGAAGTATCCAACAGGAACCAGAACTAATAGAGCAACAAAAGCTGGGTTCTGGAAAGCTACAGGAAGAGACAAGGCCATCTATTCTAGGCATAGCTTGATCGGCATGAGAAAAACCTTAGTCTTCTACAAAGGTAGAGCTCCAAATGGTCAAAAGTCTGATTGGATCATGCATGAGTACAGACTGGAAACTAACGAAAATGGAACTCCTCAGGCACGTATTCAATCTTCTAATCTTTTTTCAAGCAAAACTTCATATTTAATCAAGCAGAAACATTAGGTACATAAAGAATGAGACTATACCACTTGCCCTAGAAATTGAATCCAGGTTTACTTGCTTTTACTTTGAGGGCAGGTTGCAATTGCTATGAGAAACACATATTTGAATAGTTCTTTATCATGTAATATACGGATGAGTGCAACACATTGCATTATAACAAGTGTTAGGGTAAGCTATACCTTGAATCCTTACATGATTCATAAGTAATCTTGCTGAAACCAAACCTATGGACATTTTAATAAATAACAAGTGATAATTCAACATAAGATAAGAAAATGTTTCCATCGAGCAAGTGGTCCAACATTAACAAGTACTTGTCTCGTAGTGTAATATTCAAGTTCTGACAGTCTCATTCCCCTTTTTCTTGAATACCAAAAACTTTATAAGTTCTCAAATTTGAGAAATTCACAGAAAATTTTAAGTGACATTTTTAAGAGCAGTTTTTCTTCTTTCTTTTTTCGTTCTTGAAATGGATTTGCAACCAACGACCGCATTTTATCTATAATCATATCATGAGGTCAAGCATTCCATGAGCTTATATAGTGACATTTCCTAATAAGATATTTCTGTGACTGCTCCAGGAAGAAGGATGGGTAGTGTGCAGGGTGTTCAAGAAACGACTCCCAACGGTGAGAAAAGTGGGCGAGTATGACTCTCCATGTTGGTACGACGACCAGGTCTCGTTCATGCCAGAACTTGATTCCCCTAGGCGAATCACTCAACCTTATGCAACATACCTGCACCACTATCCCTGTAAGCAAGAGTTTGAATTGCAACAATACAATATTACTCATGACCCTTTTCTCCAGCTTCCTCAACTTGAAAGCCCTAAAGTTCCACAGTCAGCTGCGAGCGCGAATTGCAGTTCAGCAGTTCCATATGGTTATGATAGGAACAACAATGGAAGCACCTTGCAGTCCTCAACTCTTACACAAGAAGAACAAGTTCAACAAACCCATCATCACCAAAATTTGAATTCACTTTACCATAACAATGGTGAGCAAGCTGTAGACCAAGTTACTGATTGGCGAGTTCTTGATAAATTTGTTGCATCTCAGCTGAGCCATGAGGATGCTTCCAAGGAAGGCAACTACGCAAATGCCTCGACAGTGGCCTTTCATGTGGCTGAACAGATGAACTTGCTTGCTAATGAATCAAAAAGGTCAGAACTTGTGCAGGAATATGCCTCGACGTCAACATCCAGTTGCCAAATCGACCTATGGAAATGATCAAGGCACATAATACATATGATAGTCAATTAAAAGAGGATGCATACTAATTAATTATAGGTATTACAGTTCATATATGATAAAAAGAGGTCTTGACGATGATGATGATGATCCAAGAGGCTGTACATAATAAAACTAAACTGGTATTTGCATTAGCCATTTGGACTTATTGTGTCCATTATATATATATATATACACAATGATGAGCATTAGGCTCTCCTAAAATAGAGTACAAAATGCAAAACGCAAATAAGTTAGTACTCTCTGTATGAAACTATGAAGTGCTGAGCTTTGCTTGGGGATTGACTCAGCTATTGAATGTTGAATGTATCTTGCCTTCAATTCAGTTTTGAAGGTCTTTTTATTGTAATTTTTTCTTCATAGATATATATAAACGTATATGTATTCAACTATATACAGCATTAAAGCAAGGATTTTTTTTTTTTGTTAGTTTCTTGCCATTTTCATCTCCCTGCAATATTCTGAAGACTTGGTCTCTTCTGGTCAGAAGAAAATATGACAGCGATACTCAGACTTTGCGTTACTGAATTCTCTTTCCAAGATTTTAAGGGATAATTCTCCGATATCATCATAATACATCTTTGTTTGCAAGAAGTGCTAAGGCATGCAAGTTTCATGGAAAAACTGCTGTTGCCATATTAAGTTATTTGAGCATTAATTCAAAATTTTTGGTCAAGAAAATAGACTGTAGACATGTCTTTTTTTATTTTTTTTTTATAACACTGCAGACATGTCTTAACTACAAGATAGCTATGAAAATGTCATATTTCAGATAGCAAATGAAACCCATTTATATATGTGGACAGAAATTACCAAACTAAGCTGGGTTTAGCTAGGATATTTTTTTGGCAAGCAAGAATCTTGAGTTATTCACCAGCAAGTTTCATCCTGTCAATGTATAGCAGTACTAGTTATTTGAATATATTCAAGCATGCATACACCAAAAGTTATTTGCACCATGTTATTGCTTTATAAAAAAAAGGTTAACCAAAGAAGTGTCCACACCCTCTAATCATTCCACGTTTGGCTTTTTGTGATAAATTCTTTGAAGGGAAGGGGTAACTCTTCCTATATTAAGACAGATATTCAATTTTTTTGTTTATTTAAATTATTAATATTTAAAACACTTCGAGCTCTAAAAAATTTAGTTTAATTTTAGAAAAATCATAAATATGGTAAAAATTTTCAATTAATAAATTTAATATATACTGACTTTTTATGATATTCAATTAAATTATAAAAAATTTTGCCTATTCAAAGTATACTATAGAAAGCATTTTAGTTGTTTAATCTTTTTTTTTTGGTTAATAGAGAGATCATATGACTTAGACATCGATGGACTGCACAATAGGAGGGCAGTCCTCCCCTTTTAAAATAACGATAACATGATTTGAACTCTACATCCCATGATGCTCTTGGAGAGGAGATTGGCTTTAGTTGTTTAATCTTTAGCTTTGAACTCTAAAATGTTTTCAATTAGTTGCAAATAAAAGATAGACATTTTGATATATGTACTAATGGTCTTATATATACAGACACACTAGGCGATTTAAATGAAAGCTATGAGCATGGAATATATTTTCGACTGAGCTATGTATGTATTCTGCAAATAAATATTTGACTCGGTGAAACTCAAACAAACAAATTAAACTAATTATTTCTATTGATACCATAAATCATCCATCAAATTTTAGGCAAATCTTTTAAATTGTGAAGAAACATTCCCATCTTATTCTCAAATACATATATACATACATACCTCTGCAGGATGATCGAATTGTGCGAACCCCTTGAAGCTCCTTCTCTTGAAATGCATACCAACTTCTTGATAATGCAGCGGTTACTTAATCTTGTAATCTCCAATATCGATAACCCAAGTCGAGAAGTACACAAAGAAACCACATTTTTACCAAGATAAGACTCATCAGCTAAATTTTAAGCTAAGATGCGAGAAATAACTAGCCTGCTCGGAGATATGGATGATCGAAGAACAAGAAGAAGAAGAAGTAGTATTGACCGCGTTAAAGTAAAGTTGAAAAATTTTACGATGGTATAAATAGTGGATAGGAAGGAAAGCAAGTGAACTTTAAGGTTCTCATGATAGGTAACAAGCCTAACTAGAAAGAAAAGTATGTTTGTGTTGGGTGTTATTGACCTGGAGGACACAAACTCTTTACTTGGGTTGAAGTCAAGCATTAAAATCCCTTTAAAGCAATGAAAATTTTTCCCAAGCCAAGCGACATAATGAGTGGGCGTGCTCTTATGCGCTCATCAGGAGAAAGAGAGAGATCGAAGGAGAAGCTTATATCCTAAAGTAAATGCTTCTTGATAAAAAAGTTTAACATGCAGTCCTCTCTGGTCAGAGTTAATTTATGCCCATGTTTCAATTATTGACTACACTTACACACAGTATGTACAACATCACTAATAATTAATTAATTAATATATATTTTTTGGTATTTTAGTTTGGAATTAAACAATTATTTTTTCCAGTAAAAAAATAGTCAAGTGGTAAATCTTTTTCAAATGCACCATGAGTAGTCAATTAAAATTTAAGTTATATAATCTCTCTATTTTATTTCGGTTTTATTCACTCTAAATTTTTTTTATAAGCAAAATATTTTGTTCAATAAATTTTTTTAAGCTTCTAGGCGATTTCACAATCAGTAGTGTGCTGCTATATATGATCCTTAATGCAAAAGGGTCCCAATGCCAAAATATTTTTACCCATATTAATTATATTGCATCGTATAATACATAAATCAAGTAATTTATATTTGATCAATAAAAATAAGATATATATTTTTGCATTACATATCCAACCAATTATTGAATGCAATATATTAAGTGCAGGCAAAAAATTTTCAATGTCAAATAGCCTTGTTGCTTCTATCAATTTCTAAGTACAAAAGAATATATATCCATATTATTGTCATTTATCATTTTTTTTGTTCATAACTTGTGATAAAAGAAATCAGAGACTTGCATTTTTTGTCATTATCTCTCATTTCAAGTTGAAGGTAGAGAAGCTTTATATAAGTTAAGCACTCACCCCCACAATATCACTTTCCTGGCAAGGTCCAAAACAAAACAAGACCATGCGCATTGATGCAATGTGTGTGTGTGAGTGAATAATTAGGGTTTACAATCAGAAACGTTGTTTGTGGAATAAGTAAAGATAATATGATGATGATTGATCATGTGAAATAAACTATATCTTCCATGTGAGGCACCCATTATTAGAGTGTTTCCTTACAGTCAGCCATATCCCAGACCTCCACAGTCCCCGTAGCCCGAGCTCTCTCTCAACTTGTCGTGTACTAATAGTGATTCTAATCTTCATCTTCTAGTGAGAGTAATAAGCAATTAATGGATAATTTAATTTGATTCCTGCTTAGTTATTTTTGTGAGTAAAAACGATCAAGTGGCTCATTTGCTCTCCTTTAAATTAATTTCAGCTAAATCATATGTGATTTTGTGGATTCCTTTTTATGGGGCGCTACGCGTTTATAGAAATGTTGATTGGCATTTAATCTTATTAAAATTTAAAGTTAGTCCAAGTAATTCAGAAAAAAAAAATATTGCTTGACCAACAACAACAATGATTGAGATTACTTGGCTAGGAACTATTCTCGCTTAAATAATATCTCAAGTCCATGTGAGACATTATATAGTAGTCGTAACTTTTAATGAGTTCAAAAGTTAAACCAATGAAAGTTGAGTATTTAATTAAAATGATACAAACAAAAATCTAATAATATATGGGTGAATCTAAATGATTTGATATTATTGGTTTGATTTTTTAAGTAATCAAAAGTCTAAGTTCAAACCATAATATATATAGTTGTGTTAAATAGTGGTTATAAAACTTTTGCCACTCTTATAATTTTATTTGTATCAATTTTTTTTGGTACAAGTCACCCGATATTCGGTATTTCGTAGGACTCAACTAATCCAGATTCGATCCAGGTAGGACTCCGAAGGGTTTCAAAGGTTTACCTCAAGAGCTCGAATCCGAGACCTCTGGTTAAGCTGGAAAAGTTTTCTATCAACTAATCCACACCCTCTTGAGCTTATATGCATTAAATTTAATTAGTTAAAGCCAAATGTAATCAATAATTTAGAAAAAAAAAATATTATTTAAAATTCTGAAATTTTTTGCTTATATCAGCTAACATAAAAAGGTGCATTCTTAGAATTGTTTATGCTAAAAACTTAAATTTACTTTGACTTAAATTTTTTATGATTGATTTGTGAAATTAATTTTTATTTGATTTAAAGAGATATAGTTATTTTGCTATTATACGGTATGCTTAAATGATTTTTCTATTAATAGAAATAAAAGAAAATAAAAAATTATACTAAAAAATTAGAGAAAAATGTATTTATATAATTGGATTGTACTAACTACGATAAACCAAGTTCAATTTTTTTCTTGTTAATAAAACAGAAATTTTACTCGCACTAGTGCTGTAGAATACAATAATTTCAGTAGCAAACAAATCGTACATTCATTGTATGATTTCAAGTATCTAGTTAAAAGTATATAAGGAGGGAAAGGTATGCTGGGCGAGTTGATGGCCTGATAGGAATAAGAGCTCTCGAGGAATTAGGACATATATATATTGATGATGAGGAAAAGAGGAAATAGCATTGACAGGGAAAGAGGGCACATTCCCTCTGACTGGTGATACTTGAGGGCCAGCCATCAAGGCGACAACAAGTTCTCATCCTGTTTATTCATGTCTCATCACATTCTTTTATTTTTCTTTTCGCTGGTCCACACACTATTAATTGAACAAAAATGAAAAGTAGTAAAGAACAAGCAACTTGATTGGTTTCTTTAATATATAGTTGATCGATGCTTGACTTGGGAGTTTAGATATATGCACATATATATTGCCTTTATCTCTGCCTCTTACCTTTTATTCTATGACATCATATTACACATTGTCTTTTTTCCCATAATAATTAATTTGCATATGCCTTTTTCCAAGATTTTCCCTTCTAATTATGGGGAACCAATAATTCACACCAAGCTTTATGAAATAATATAGCACAACAGCTAAAATTAGCCCGTGAATTTTGATCTAATGGTTTTAAAGCTTTTAAATGTATATGAAATATTTGAATTTGAATTTCCCGTTTCTCATCTTCCATCCTCATCTCAGTCCTAATAGTACTGAGTTGCACTGTATTAAAAAATAATAATTAGAACTAATATTATTGCATTAGATTTTGTTGATAATATTGAATCCAGAGCTATTAGATCGTGTTTGCCTTAAGTGATATGAATAAAGCAATTTAATGTTGAAATAAAAAGAAAATGTAATTGTTCACTCTAGGATAATTTTTTTTTCTTGAAATTTTAATTTTTCGCTTCTAGTGTATATTAACAAATTTTTTCACCAACCGAACCTTTTTGAAGGAAACGAATGGCACTGGAAAGCACAATGGTGCTTCCTATTTGAGGCAGGGTGAATGTCTCACCTTACTCAACTATAAAGAGAGCTAAAACCATGAGATAATTATGTTTTATGTCTAACATTAGCAAGCAAGCAAGCTACCTAGCTAGATTCTCTTGAGATAATTGCTATACCTTGAGTTGGGATGGAACTATTATTAGATAGCATGCAATCCCCAAAGAATTTTGACAAGGACAGCATGCATGCAGGCCTAAAAATGATGACTCGACTTTGTATACATGCCCCACATGCACATGGTGCCCTCTATATATGCTTCCTTGTTACATTAGAAGACTAGATGAAAAAAAAATGTTAATATTATAATCCTAATTAACATTTTACATTAAGAAAAAAAAAATTATACTATAAAACAGGTAAGATCATTAGCTACCAACCTATTATGATCTTCATTCACTCAACTTATATATATATGTGTGTTACATTCTTGGATCAGTGGGATCAATTTGCAGTGCAAAGACCAGAGGCTTCATCACAGTAACCATCACGATCAAGCAGTTTCTGAGGTGGAGCACTTAAAAGAGGAGAAGATGGACTACCATATGCATTTCGCCTGCTGTTTCCACAACCTAAGCTCTTTCTGGTGCTCACTCCAGTTATTGGATTTGTACCATTTGCATACTTGCAAAGTGCCTACGTGCATATAAAGAAACAATTAATTTGCATTCATTAGCAAATATATATATGCTTGGTTCCATGATCTCCAAGTTCCAAAGCACATTCTTGCAGTCTTGGCAATCGAACAAATTAACATGATTCTACCTGCTTCTGTGGGAGGTCTATAACAGCATCACTGAAGTCAGCACCTTCAATAATGGCACCTCCAAGATCACTTCGAGTGAGGACCGATCTAACAAGCACTGCATTTGTGAAATTAGCTTCATTCAGAACCTGTTGCATGGATATCAAAAAATAGAAGAACATATCAACGTCAGTTAACAATTTTAGAATGCAAACTCAAGTGTTTCTTGTATACAATTAAATATGAACATTCTATGGTGTTATCTACTTGAAAATTGCATGCTAACTAATATTTGGCAAATGGAAGCAATAATATTTATGCTAATTAAACAAACCTTACCAAAAATTGAAATCATACTTCTCAAACAAAATGAAAATGCATTATACTATAGGTGGTGATACATGTCGCCACATGTGGCAGTAGGAAAATACAAAATTTTGTCCACTTTTGCCCTTATAATTTCTTGGTGACCCATAAAAATATATAAGAGGGCAAAAATGATATTTTGACTGGCCGCGATGAAATTGTTTGCATCGCAAGTGTAACATAAAACATTATCCATTCTATATTATGCATGGTAGAAGGATTTTGAGTCATACTCATACCATCCGATCCATCAAGGTGTCGCTCAAATCTGCACCTGGTAATTGTCAAAGGAAAACAATTAACAAATTAGCGGCCTTTGTTCCAAATGTTCATAAGAAGAGATGTCCTAAATAGAATTATATTCAGGGCCAAATTTCCTTGTTAAAACTTGCCATACAATTTAAGCCATCGCATTGAAGTCTCAAATGCTAAACATGGTCTTCATTCAACAATTAAACAGTTTGTAACCTTGTGCTCAATTGTACTTTTTCGCTAAATCATATTCTTGAGGTTGGATTTCTAAAGCATTCAATCAAAATTAAAAAAAAAAAAAACAGTATGTATTATGTGAGTGGATTTTTTAACGACACAATTAAAACTTTTTTTAATCCATTTAAACATTGCTAGGAAATTCATTGGTAAAAATAGCTCTTATAAAATTATAATCTTGATTTATTTAGACATTATAATCATATCCCATTTCAAAGTAAAAATAAGAACTAAAGAATATGGTTTGTGTATGGAATCTGTACCAAAACCCCTGACATCATCTCTTTCAAATGTTGCTACCCCAGCTGAAGTTCGTTGGATCCCCCCTCCTGCTACCTATGTTAAAATTAATACTGATGCTGCTCTAAATATCCAGGAATCTACTGTGGGACTTGGTGGAGTAATTTGGCAAGTTTCTGGTACTGTGGTTCTCTCTGCTAGTTCTATTATTCATGACTGTGTTGATGTGGAGGTAGCCGAACGACAGGCTTTGAGGTATGGTCTACACTTAGCTATAGATACTGGGTTCCAGTCAATAATATTAGAGTCAGATTCACCAACTGCTATTGCAAGGTTAAAGGCCGAAATGGTTGGTCATACTGTTTCTGATTTATTGTGCGAGGATATTCATCAGTTGTCAGTTATTTTTTCAGATGTGCAGTTCGTGTTCACTCACAAAGAGGGTAATAATGTTGCGCAATCTTTAGCCAAAGGTGTTCTACAGTGTAATTCTAATTTCATTGTACATGGGACTGTCCCATCATTTGCTTTTCCTGCTGCTGTTAATGACTCTGCAATGCTTTCTATTTAATGCAATTAGATTTTTACCTTCAAAAAAAATGGTCCATGAGATTTTGATAATAATAATAATTATTATTATTATTAGAAAAATTATTTATGTTGCATCTCGTAATGCTACAGTACATCGCAAGACGCAAAGCACCGTAGAATCCGATAAAATAAATCTTATACCTATCAGTTCAAAAAAGATATTGAATTTAAAAAAAAAATGAAAAGGCAAAAGTGAAATTATTGTTATCCGCAGCGTCAGTGTAATTGTAAATGTCCTTATTATTATTATTATTATTATTAAAAAAAAAAAGAAAACTATAAAAACTCATGACTGGCGATTCTTTTATGCACGACGCTTTGCTATTTCTTTGAAAATGAAGGAAACTCCACAAGTACAGAGAGTATTTTATCAGAAAGAAACAGGGGAAGTAAACCCTTCAATCTTATAACAGGAAAATGAGGTCAGTTTCTCGACTCGGGTTGAAATTTTTCTGTGGTATTAATATGCCTATTACTATTTGTTACTATTTCAATGATTCTTTCCCTTTCTCATTCTGGGTTGTTGTTTAGTTCTTGTATTTGATCTATTCTATTCGCATTCTAGGTCTTTCTTTTCTTGATTCTTTGTTATGTTCACTTTTGAGCAAGAGGAAGAAGAAAGAGTGCAAATGCAAAGAATGTTCTTTTCCTTGAATGCTGTTTTATATTTTTGTTTAATTTCACTCCATTTTATAGTTCGCTAATGGAATTAGAGATTACCCATTTTGTAGTACTGTAAGGAGGAACTTAGAATCCTCTGAAATTTCTGGGAGACCCCTAAATTTGCTGGATATGCTAAAAGTTAGTGTTATCTGAACCAAAAGAAAGAACCTTTTGCTGGTAGAATCTTGATAGGGTTGCTAGCTAAAATGGTAACGGTGGTGATGGAGAATGTAGGTGAAAGTTGTATTTTTTGAGTTGTGTTCTTTCACCTTAGTACCCAAAGAAATTGTTAAGCATTCATGTTTAAGTTCCTCCCTGAGTGATTTTGTTTAATTGATTTTGGCTTAAACAGGAATCAACAATGACTCTAAGAAAAAGGATTTGATTCATCAACAGCACATTCAGGTAGCCGATTTCATTCTCTACTATGAGTTCCAAAACAAAGGGAAAGGATAATAATTGTGCTTCTCCTAATGCTTTCAATAAGCAGAGAAAGAGTAAAGTATTGGTTTTTCGTGATTTTCCTTTAGGTTGTGGTCATCAAAAAGTTTCTTCTGAATCTTTAAATAGCTTGGTTTATTCTGAGGTGCCAGGCTCAACAGATGACTCAAATTCTAAAGACCAGCTTGTGTTTCCTTTTGCAAAGAAGGAAAGGCATGGATTGGCAACAAAGGTCGAGCTGCTACAAACATTTTTGCAAGATTCTGTGGATAATGCAAGTGTGGTCAACCCATCAAAAGTTTCAGTTTGTCAAACTATTAAATTGCCAAATGAAAGTGGACAGGTAGTGGCTAAAGTTTGTCAACCTTGGAGAAGGATTTCAGCTATTCGACGTTTCCCTGAGGGTTGTGGAAGTAAGTCTTTGCAAATTTCTAAAGTTACTTCAGAAACCAATGGATTAGATTATAATGTACCTGATGTTGAAAAGGCACACTTCAGGGAGCAAGGAGAGGTAAGTAGGAATGATGGCCACAAAACAAATTTTTCAGGTTAGTAATCTGTTGCAATCAAATTCTGACTGCTTGAAGGTTAAGAAGGAGCAATTTTAAGAAAATGACAAGGACAAATCTCTTGTCCCAAATGCATCGCAGGAAATTGCCCCATCTTATTTGGATTGGAGCATCCTGGGCATCAAGTGATAGTGCAAGCATTGATGGCTACACCAAATTGTCCATGGAGACAAAAGAGAAGGGTATATAAATCTAATCGAGCAAGTAATGCAGCCAAAAGCACACCAAAGAAGAATTAATCCACAGAAGAAGATGATCAGTTATATATGGCACAGGGGAAACGGTGTGTATTTTGGATTATTTCATCTTTTGCGAAAAAATTCTAGAGCTAGTAGGAAGTTTGTCATAGATCATGTTGTTTATGCTACAATATGAAGGAAGTTTGCTAGTTTACCAGAAAAATTTGCCTTGTATGCAACTGCTTTCTCCAGGTATGCACCATTGAATGTTGAACCGCTAAAATCAGATTCTCTCATATCAGCTGATGTAAAATTTGCTCTTCTGTATCAAACAATAACAGAATTGTAAGCACATATGAAACGCACTATCACATTAAGTCATTAAATTTCAGTCTAAGGAGTAAAATGAATATTAGGCTCAATCTAGAACAGTACTCAATGCTGCAGTATTTTGATTGCTGAGCAATAATATTGTATTGATTTGTTAGTGATTGGCTTGTAAAAGACTAATATTGTTGGATGAAATTCTTTTGCAGGTTGTAGCACCTGACATACATGGGGCAAGTTTATCTCTAATATACATGATTTTGCAATTAGTTTTGCTTAGTTAAACGAAGAAGAACACAAGGAATCACCTGAAATTCTCATTCACATGTACGGCTTTCCTGCATAGCAAGAAAGAAACCACTAATCAACCCTCCATTTGGTGATTGTAAACAAGAATGCTGAGAAAATGCTTATGATCTAGGATCATAAAGAAAACAAACCTGAGATCTGCAGAACCAAACTGAGCTGCTGATCCAATACCAAATTCACCTCGAAGCTCTGCTTCAAACTTGTTAAGATCAGCAACAGCAGGAAAACCAAAGCCAAAGTTGACAACAGCAGCAGCTGTCAATGCAGTTGAAACCAATGTTCTCCAGTTCTTGGATATAGAATTATCGACCTTGTACCTAGTTGTAGAACAATCTTTCTTTTCAAGGAAAACTCAGTCAGCATCAGAAAACTGACAAGATTAAATAAATAACTTTTGTATATTCACTTACCAGGAATTTGGTCTTGTTTTTGTGTGTCTAGTCGACAAAGAATGTGAAATGGCTTGGATTTAGAGGGCAGATTGTATGGAGATTTTGAAGATGAAGTAGAGATGTTAATGTATTTAATGGATAATGGGGAGATCGAAGTGAATGCCATCAGAAATGTTTTCTTTGTTTCTCGTATTGTTTGAATGAGTTTGTGTTAAAATGATGAAAATTGCAAGAAATGGATAGTTGAAGTCCCCTGCAGTTGCAGTTGCTGGTGTCACCTCATTCTCTTGCCTTCATCCACTTGTTTTTGCATTGGCTGAGGATAGGTACACGTTTTGTTATGCTCTTTGGTTGGTGGGTGGGTTGCCACTTGTTATTTGAGTATGAATATGCTCCAATTCCTCTTGATATTTCAGCACAAAACTGCCAATCTTAATTCAAAAACAAGTCATCTTATTTATGGGGGCTCACTTTGGACTTCCTAGTACTTGTTTTGCACCTCAGGAAATCACTGCTCAAATCTAATAAAAGTAGTATCTTGCCTTTTGTGCTGGGCTTTATCATGAGACAAGGATTAGGTTGGTCTATTTCTCACACAAACATGAGCTTTTAAAATGGTTCCTGCGTTATTTGTTGTTGAATGGGCTAAGCTTTGATTTTATGAGCAAATAGAGTTAGGCCAGTGAAAGTAAAGAAATGGTTAGTATCATCTGAGATTTGTGTTAATTTCATGTCTCATAAAAGAAGGTCTACACCATGCCTTATCTCTTCACCAACTTTATCTTCTCAACGGGCCACTGCAGGGTCTTATCAATAGTTAGTCCCTAGACTCAAATGCAGGCCCCAGCTCTAGGGCATGCACTGGCCAGTAAAGACTTAGGGCTCTAAATAGATAAGGTAGAATCTGTTGTCCATGCCTGTCGTTTGAAGTCTTAAAACTAAAGCGGGCTACAAGAATTTAGGCCTCCAATCCTAACTTTACATCACTTTTTAGGCATGTCGTCCTGATCTTCTATGGCTCTTAATTAGTAATGGGCATGTCTTGCTTTTCAACATGGAAAAGCCTCAGACCCCTCTGTCTTGAGATTTAAAGAATAATAGATATGTAGCTCAAGGTAATAGCATTGTGGGTGATGTGCAAATGAAATGTCACATTGTACTAATCTATATTTGGCTCCTACACCATTTATTACAATACTATTAACTTATGTAAGTTGTCAATTCTAATCAACCTTTGACATACTGTCCTCCTTTAATTCAGTCTTATTGTTATGTCATTTTTTACAATGCTATTATTATTATTATTTTTTTTATTAATAGTGAGATCGGAAGATAGAATATATAGAATAGTCTTTTTCTATATCAACAATGGTAGAATTTGAACTCTATTTCTTATGATACATTTTAAAAAAAAAATAACTATTAGACCATTCTCTTACTAACCTTTATTTTAAATATATACGCATACTGTCATCCTATGGGTTGTCCCTTTTTCAACAATTTTTACATATTATGTAAAATTTATTTCTTATATACATCCAAGAAAAATCAATTCACTGTGAATTTGGCCAAAAAAAAAAAAAAAAGGGTCCAAATTTGATCTTGTTTAGGTTCTGAAGTTGGCTCCCAATATAAGTAGAGAGTTCTTCTAGCTCCACTTTAATGCTGCTTGGAATAATGAAACATATTTCATGCTTGAAAGCAATAAGCCCTATTATTAATAATTCGATAGAGTTGAGGGAAATTCTGGACTTTTTGCTATTTTATGACCAAAAAAATTAGTGACTCATGGTGCTTTTCAAAATATTTACTAATTTTTAATAAAAATTTTAAAAATAAATTAATTTTGTCATTCAAACTGGCGAAATGCACTTTAATAATAAAAAAAAATAACAAACTACTTTTACCTTCCTGAGGTTAGGCCTAATTAATATTTCAAGACCTCCTGTTTTAAAATCGAATATTCACCTCCCTAAAGTTTTATATCTCAACATTTAAGGACTGTTATTAGCTTTTTTTCAAAAAATGATTGTAATGCCCTTATTTTACCTTGTGTCTTCTCTAATCTTAATACATCTAATCACTAGCATTTACCTTTATCTAATTTTTATATTTTTAAAAATTTTAAAAGTTAAAATTTTATTTGTAGATCTAAAAATTATTAATTTTTTAATTATCTTTAATTTTAGTAGATCTAAAAATTTTTAATTTTTAATTTTTAAAATAATTTTTTTGTATATAAAATTTTAATTCTTTTAATTAAATTATATGGATTGATTGTAAAATTTTTAAAATTTTTAGATCTCTAAAAATTATTTTTAACTTTTTTTTTAATTTTTAAAAATTTATAAATATATATTTTAAAAGTAATTTCATCAATTTTCATTGTTATTCAAACATAAATTTTGGTGTAAATGTTAAGAATTATATGTAATGGGTTAGAGAAGACACATGTTAAAATAAGGGTATAACAATCATTTTTTGAAAAAAAAATTAACAAAAATTCTTAATTGTTGGTATATAAAACTTTAGAGAGCTTAATATTCGATTTTGAAATAGGAGATCCTGAAATGTGAATTAGGCCTAACCTAAAAAATGTAAATGTAATTCACCCTAAAAAAAATTGATAGAATCATTCCGCTATTTTTAAAGGCAAAATGGTCCTTTGTCAATTAATTATAGTGGTTTAGTTGTTTTATGTGTTAATAGTGGTTTTTATTTAATAATAATGATCATTATAAAATATAAATATTAAAAATTATATTATTATTATTATTATCATTATTTTTTAAAATTATTTGTATTATATAAAATTAATCAATTTTTTTTTCAATAAAAAATTAAAAAAAAAGAAAAGAAAAAACACTTACAAGATGCTCATGCTACCTGCAAATTATATAATGAACCTATGTTCATGATGCTATGTGTGCCTCTTTAGGTTTTACACGTACGTTGCGTTTTTTTTTTCACTTTCTTTTTTTCTAAGCATCTTCTTCTTCTTCTTCTTTCCTCACTTGCAATCTCTAGCCTCTTTTTTTTTATCTCATTCAAATCAAATTTGAAGATTTATCTATTTTTTATTTTCGATTTTCATTCAATGTGTCTTCTTCTTCTTCTTCTTCTTCTTTTCTCATCATTACTGCAATCTCAAGCTTTTTTTTTTATCTCATTCAAATTAAATTTGAAAAGAACTAAGATTAAGAAACAATAACCAAAAAGGTAAGCCAAAAAACAATAACAAAACCAAGAACCAAGAAGAAGAATAAGAACAAGAATATGCCCTTATCTTGTTGGAGGGTAAGAGAAAGGAAAAAATGTGGAGGGAAAAATCGGCGGAATTCATTAGTTTCGGTGTTTGTTTGTTTTTTAAAGTTATAACTTTAGATTCATTAGTTTGTATATATAGATTCATTAGTTGTAATGTAGATGTTCATGTGTTATTGATTGGAGATTCATTTGTTACTATATTGAAAGTGAATCTACAGGTGAAAGTCAACAAGCCTACATGTGGAGGTCAATGAGCCTGCATGTGGAGGTCAATTAGCCTGCAGGTGGATGTCAATAAACATACAAAAGAAGGTCAATGAACCTGTTGCAGCTTCATTGATCTGAACCTGCATGTTCATTAAGAATTAAATGAACCTACAGGTAAAGGTCATTGAACCTGCAATAAGCTCATTGATCTTCCCTTACAGGTTCATTTGATCTTTAATGAACATGCAGGTGAAGATCAATGAACCTACGCAAAAAAAGAATGATGTTTAACGCAGAAAAAAAAAGATGCACATTTTTTTATTTCACACATATAATAACCCATGATCCATATTGCAATATAAACAGAGATTCATGATATAACAATTGCATTCCATCACTTAGAAGGCAATTGACGTAGCGAAAAGAGTGTAAGATAACTATTATCGATTGTGAATCGCTAATCTTCTACACCTACAATTCTCAATTACAAAGTATAGGCATCAAAATTCGACGAATTTTGGAAAATTTAAAGAAAATTCGAATTCTATTGATAATCTGACATACAAAAGCTAAAAAAAATAACTCTTAAATAGAAACCTTAAAAAAAATCCTAAACAAACTAGAAAATAAGAGTTCAAACCTAAACAAACTAGGAAATAAGACTTTTAAAGCAATTAAAACACAAATTTGCCTTTTTGAAGGCCTAAACATTCAAATTTGCCATAAAAGTAATGGGCTTCAAGAGCAAAGCTCATGACTTCGAATTGTTGGTCTGTTTCCAATCAAACTAGCCTTTGGAATCACCAAAATTCGAAACTTCAAAGTTACAGTTATTTACGAAACTGCAACTGCTACAATTTTTGGTATTTATCTAGGAATCAAATTGCTTGATCTTCTATGACTCTATCAGCATCATTTTCCCCAGGGTGTACAGAATTCACCCACGAATCTGAATCATTGGATGAATCACCTGCATATGGAATCAAATGCTTAACATTAAAAACATCCGCAGTTCGGATGTGACTAGGCAACTTCAAACGGTAGGCATTAAGATTGATCTTCTTAACAATTTTAACCGGTCCAATCTTCTTGGTAGACAACTTATTATAATCATATGCAGGAAATATCTCCTTAGTAAGAACTGCCCACACATAATCCCCCACATCAAACTCAACATACTGCCTCTTCTTGTCAGCAACCTGCTTATATTTGGAAGCAGCTTTGGCTAAATTTTCGTGGATAACCCTATGAACATCCTGTAATCCACTAACAAAATTCTTTGCCTTGCCATGAACTCTCGTTCTATCTGGAAGAGGAATCAAATCCAGTGGTCCTCGAGGTACAACAGAATACACCACAGCAAAAGGACTAAAACCAGTGCTTCGATTGACCGCATGATTATAAGCGAACTTTGCTTGACACAACTTCTGATCCCAGCTCTTCACATGCTCATCTGCAAAGCACCTCAACAGATTACCTAAAGACTGATTCACCACCTCAGTTTGCCCAACTGTTTGTGGATGATAGGCACTGCTGAAATTAAGCTGCGTGTTCACCATCTTCCATAAACTTTGCCAAAAATGACTAAGAAATCTGGTATCTCGATCAGACACAATAGATATAGGCAATCCATGCAATCTATAAACCTCTTGAAAGAATAATTGAGCCACACGAACAACATCTGTGGTTTTCTTACATGGAATAAAGTGCACTATTTTTGAAAACCGATTAACTACCACAAATATAGAATCATTACCTCACTGTGTGCATGGTAATCCTAGCACAAAATCCATGTTGAGCTCCACCCAAGGTTGCGAAGGCATCGGCAATGGCATGTACAAACCTGCATTAGATGTTATTCCTTTAGAAACCTAGCAAATGAGACATCTCTGCACCAGTTTTTTAACTTCCTTATGAATGGTAGGCTAGAAATAATGAGCCTGCACCAATTGCACTGTCTTGTCTCATACTACATGCCCTTCACTATGTAACTGCTTAATGATTTGTAGAGCATACTACAATCTGGAATACATAGCTGGTTATCCTTAAAAAAAAATCCATCATGCAACAAGAAATTTGTTCTTTCACCTGCTTTAACCTTAGCCACAATAGTAGAAAAATATGGGTCAGTTTCAAATAATTCTGGAAAAGAATCAAAACCAGGAACCTTAATGGACATTTGAGTCAACAAAGTCTTTCACCTACTCAACACATCAGCCACTCTGTTGGTAACACCTGACTTATGCTTAACAACAAAAGTAAACCTCTGAAGATAAGAAACCAATTTGCATGCCTAGCAGAAATCTTATCTTGCCTATGTAAATGTTTTA
>CATIWM010389759.1:0-21960 GCA_949671775.1 Mallotus repandus
AAATAGTTGGACATAATAAAGACCATCCAAAGCCAATAAAGGTATTTATTTCTGGATCATTGTTAAGCTCTGTTGTTTTACTGGGGACTTCTTATATTTTCTTTATCTTTTTCCCCATGGGCAACTTGAATGCACTTGTAATTCTGGTAGCACTGGGGTGCTTTTATATTTTTAAAGTCCAATGACATTCCTGATAAAGAGAAGTAGCATTAAGGCCTATCTATTTTTGTTAGAGGAAGGTAACCTCCCTTGACTGAATAGCTACTTACCTAATGCTATTTTTGTTGAGTCCAAGGTCGATTGATTCATCAGACAAGTTGGCTGTAGAGGAGGTGCATGTTGTCTGTGTGAGTTTGTGCAGATGTGCTGTGTGCGAATGCATATTAGCACTGTTCCATGTGCTTTAGCCTTAAGCTCTTATGCACCTGCTATCTTTCGTACATCATGTGCATATGATAACTTCATGACTGAATTGGCCCTAGATTTTTGAAGTTGGTGATATAGCCCAGCTGGATGATGGCGAAGATGTTGGTGCAGCAAATCGTCGCCTACTTGCAGCTCTATATTGTGGCACAAATTCAGGATTTGAGGTATAACTTTCTTGCTTACAAGGATTCCTTATTGGGTCCTTTTTTTTGTAATTATTCTTTTAATAAAATCATGTGCGCTTTTCATGGGGCAATTACTTATAAAAAAATTTGAGAAAGATTACCTTACTAGAGATGTAATGGTGAAAACTAGTTTGGCAGGAGAATAGTCTGTGCTAGTAATATGTGGAATAGTTGCTGCTGGACTTGTTTTGACCCTCGTTTTGTAGAAAACAAAAGAGGTGGAAGATAAAAGACTGAGGAGTACAGAGCTATATTACTCCTGTGGAAGCGCCTCCAGATTCTACTATCTCTTTGCATACCTTTGCATATTATTTTGTCTAAATACTTCATCGTTGTTTTTACTGCCTATTATTTGGTTATTTCAAGAATTTATTCAAGGAGAAAAAATGACATTTTCTAACATTGTCTACAGTTGATTCATTCCTTGGTGGACAGAGTTATGGAAGTGATGGGAACTCCTTTTGTACCAATTGGTAACGATACAGGGTATTTTATACAGTGTTCTGATGTAAGTGTTCAACTGTGCTGTAGTTTCTTCAAGGTGCTTTTTTTTTTGGGGGGGGGTTATTGGTAAGGTGTTTATGTTCTTGTTATCTATACTGAAGGCACCTGAGTTTCTTCCCGGTAGGCAAGCCAGTATCATTTATAAGGGAAAGCGCATTGGTACTTTTGGCATTGTACACCCTGAGGTATTATACTTAAGTAATAATGTTTCATTAAACATGTTTTTGTATGCAGTTGACCTATATACATTTGGTGTAATATAGCTTGTAGTTGTATACTGTGAAGATGCGGATGTTCCTATGATGATCTTGTTCATCTAAACTCATATTTGCTTGCCTGATAGAAGCTCCAGCTTCTAAAACACTATTTTCTTCATTGAAATCAAATGTACTAATTTTTTTTATTAGTTTATGCAGTTTAGCTTTTTGTTTAACGTGTAGCTTCAATGATATTTCAGGTGTTAAAAAACTTTGACATACCAGATCCCTGCTCATTCTTGGAACTGGACATCCAGTGTTTCTTGTAGAATTCACTCTGCAACAACTGTAAGTCTTGCTGATCTGTTCTTTTTTGGTGTAGTTTTGTGGAAGAAAATCCTGGTTTTCCATATCACACAATACATTTTGTCCTGATGATTTTTGTTGCTTTTCTAAGGTAAAGAATTGGGCTTCTTGTCCATGCATGTTGCCTGAAGTGCAGAATTGATTTTTGCAGTCTACGAATTGGAAGAGGATTTATTGGCCAACTTGTTTCATTTAGCAAGCTTTCTGCAGTGACAGTTTTGAGTGGAATTTCATCAATGTAACTAACATTTACCATGTTTAGTACATGAGCTCTCTCTCTCTTTTGAGGTGAAGTAATGTTGTCTTACAAATTCTATATATTAATTGATCAGGGATTTTGAATAAAACTTTGTCAGGTGTTGGTTGACATTGCATATATTTTTCTGTACCTAGATCCAAAAGGAGAAATAGTTATTTACTCCTATACATTTATTTCCAAATCGGTTAGCCTCAAACTTTCTCTAACTTCTGGTACTGTGGAATTGGTGGTCTTCTGTGGTTATCACTTTTGATTTACTAATTGAACATCATCCAAGATGGTTAAATTCGCACCATTTAATTGAATAACTCAACCCTATTATTTAACAAATTCGGTTACATGGGGCTGAGAATTTTGTTCTGAGTGGAATTATATGTTCATTCACGGTTACTTCTGTTTTTTCTGTCGCAAACTAAGAAGAGTTAATTATCTTTGATAGAGGAAGCGTTGATAACCGGTAGATTGAAGAGGTTTTATTAATAAAATGGCATGCTATGAGGTTGTACATAATGTCAATGTTGGATCTGGAAACTTGCTCTTACTGGCTTCAAGGTCGTGTGTGTGCATGCATTCGTGTCACAATGAACAGTGTCATTAGTAGCAAATATCAAATATGAACTCAGCAAAACCTCAATTGCCCCAGCACCACTGTTTGGAAGTCTTACAACAGAAATCACTGAAGAACTCTTGGACAAAACATAATCCACTGAAAGCAACACCACGCCCAGCTTAAATGTTGGATCTGGATGGTTGCTTTAATTCGCTTGAAGGCATTGGTATATTTGCACCATTAATCAAAGCAGAAAAGAAAGAACTTCTAGCCCGATTACGTACTGCTAATTCTGATCCTGCCTCTTACTCAAACAAGCAATTACCATTCAATAAGATATCACTGAAACATCCTAATACACTTGTACTCCCTAGTTTATGCGAAAACATCCAGATCAATTTAGCACTAACAATAAAAGCCCAACAAAATTTGCTGTAATACTGAAACAGAAAGAATAGATAGTTCCACACAATTATTGCAATTGACCTTAAACTTCAGAGCTTCGATGCTTTTGTCAAAAAAACTGCCAATGAAGCTAAGGTGACCTATGACCGAAGCTAGAATCTATGTTATGACACAAGACATGTGTTGACACCAGTAGGAACGACTTGACACTCTTTTGGATCATAAACCATTTTTCTTTATTACAGGAAAATAGAGAGTTAGTGAGGGGTGTACTGAAAGAGCTTAAAGATGGCATAAATGCACTTATAACTCTTCAGTCAAGTAGGAGAAATAGGGAGTCGCCACTCGGTATCACTTGAAAAATCATTTGTTTTGGGGACTTAGGCAAACTCGAATTCCTCACTTGGAACCGCATTCGCCCATTGGATAAACCATTGGGTTCGGATGTCGATGTTAGGAGGATTAGGCTCTTTTGTTCAAGGCATCTCTATACCACCTAGATGCTGAGCATTGTTAGCCATACTTTATTGTACAGTGCTTCCAAGAACTATGTACTATTATACATCAACTTCTATATGCAAATGCAAACACAATATATACACACAAGCATAAGACAATATGATAAAATGATGAATGAACATGGCAAAATGTCATTATATTAAAATGATGCATGATCATTGTAAGTGCTAAACTAGTCCCTATATATCATTGCATATTTAAATTATAATAGCAGACAAGCATAGAATGGAAAAATAATAAAAATGTAGGCATGGTAAATCTATATGTTATGGAAATATCACACAAGCATGGCTTACATAAAAATTTAATAATAGAGCATAATGCATGGAACATGTAAACATGGCAAAAGTATAGTTTATGAACAAATTATAAACATACCAAATAAATAAAATGCAAGCAAAAGCAATAAAGGAAAACATTTAACACATGGCATTATAATTGGCAAAATCATGTTATGGATATGTATGAGCATGCTAAATAAGAAAACATGAAAAATAAATAAAAGCAATAAAAAGCTATAAGTTAAAAGAGAAGGAAGATGAGAATGACTAACACATCTTTAAAATTGAAGGTGAATCCCATAAATAAGGTATTTATGCCAAAGATGATGATCACTAACACCATGAACATAAGTTATGCACATTAATGCTCAAAGTTCGACACAAAGCTTACAAAATGCACAAATAATGATTTCATATTGAAAATATAATAAAAATAACTCACAAATAAGAAAATCCCTAAATTAGAACAAAAATTATGTAAACAATTCCACAACAAAAGCAAATCATCAATTAAAGCACAATGGAGCACAATCAAGTAGCACAAATGCACAACACATACTAAACAAAGCTTTAAACAAGAATTAGCATCAAAATAAACCATAAATCACAAAGAAAATTAACATAATATTTAATTAGAGGTCACACAAACACAACAAACACAATCATAATCATCAAACCAAGGCAAGAATGAGGATCACAATCAAAAGCACTTAAAGAGCAGTTTTGAAAAATAAAAGAAAAATCAATACAAAATCATTTAAAAATAGAAAAATATGTTAAAATACTTCATTTCTATCATCCTTGGTTCTTAGTGAAGGGTTAGAATCATGCTCAAGCAAGTATAAACCCTTGCGAACCATAAAAACCACCATTGGAGTCACTTGGAGTGTAGAGGATTGGATGGCCAGATTTTGGGCCTGTCTAGCCAATTTTGAATCCTCCATAGCTGGTCTAAGAGGCCTCAATGGGTAGGTTTAGGCCTTGAATAGCCGGTTTGGCTGTTCATGGTCCAAAATTGGCTGTTCATGTCTGTACAACTTGATTTTGCACTCTTTTGCCTTCAAATCTTAATTTTAAAGCCCTAAACCCCAAAAATGAGATGAGAATAAATGAATATGATATTTTTGAAAGTTTTTAGCCTTAGAATTTAGACAAAAACTCAGCAATAAATAACAATATATTGAAGAGAATTGAGGTAGAACTCAAAAGGACATAATGTGCTTTTAGGTGAGTTTATGAGTGAATTTGGTTTGATTTGTGGTGAATTGATTTACAAGAGCTTGGTTATGGATTTTCATGTTTGATTTTGGTATTTTGGGGAGAAATTGAGAAGAAAATATAGAGAAATTAGGTCAAAAGAAATTTTGGCATTATTTCCCCTTATTTTTTTCTAATTTTTCCTAATTTCTAAAGGCTTTTTGGAGAGAGTTTTTTTGGTAATCTTTTTGGTTTTTTTTTTGTGATGGAATTTCTCTTAATTAGGAAGTGGTAGAAAGCCTCCAAAAAGTCCAGCAAAGCTTTCCTTAAAGTTTCTATTTGTAGGCATACATAGGTGGTGTCATTTAGTGTAAATGCCCTTGAATATTCAAGGTTATTATGTAATAATATATCCCTCCCTCTACTAGCATGATACTTGTCCTAGTATATTCCAAATTTGGAACATTCTAAACTTGGAAAGCAACTTTTTTGACAAGTGTTCCTTCTTGGATAAGGACAAAGAGAAGTAGATAGATGTGGGGCCCGGTTTGACTATCGGAGGTCAAAATTTGACTTTTTGCCAAATGGGACCCACTGACATACTGTAATTTTAGAAGACAGTTTCAGACTGAAATTCAATTCTGGGTGCTCGATTTGACCACTGAAAAGTCTCATTGACCAAAGTTTGACTTTTGTTCACAAGACTTCTAGAGGTTAAACCTAAGCTTTAGGAATTAAAATCATACTGAAAAATGCAGAATACAGACTGTAAACAACACCCTTACTTAGGACTGTACTCATTTAGAAGATATGACTCTGGTAAACTTCTCTCTCATTATCCTTCTCAAACCTCTTTCTCAATGCTAAAATGGCCAGGTTAAGGTTTGATTGAGGTTTTGGGTAAGGTTTTAGTGGTTCGATTGGTTTTGAAATGGTTTGAATGTCAATTCTCTTCATTAAATTGATTGTACCCCAATAACATGGCTATTAGGGTTTTGAAAAACGACCTCAATAACATGACATTAGTACCCCCAAAGATTGTTGTGGGGTATGTACCCTATTTTAATCTAGATAAGCATTAATAAGTGTTCCGATCTTCTATTTTTCACAATGAAATAAAATTAAGTCCTTTAAGGTCAGTGATAATTATATGTAACCCCTTAGGGATTATATAGCACGTAGCATGTCAGAATGTGTATCATGAGCTTTTATTGGACTTAGTTCCTTTATAATTTTAAGATATTGATACAATATAAAATAGAAGGAAGAAACATGCATGTTCAATATCATAATCTATTTTCTTGCGAAAGTACTTAAAAATTTTAAGGAAGCAATTTCTTATGAATGAGAGAATTGTAATAGACCAATCCTCTATGGACTATCCTTTTGCTTTCTATCTATTACACACAAGCATGTTAGGGCATAGTATAATGTTGAGGCTATTATTAGAGGAAATAGTGGGAGATTATGAATTCTATTGGCATTTAAAATAAGTCATATAACATGGAAGCCATACATAAGAGGTGAAGTGTAATGTCGTGTTCTTGGTTGCATAACGTGCATTGTATATATAGCTAAGAGATGCAGATTGAACTATGATATGTACATATTTGGTTAAAGTATGAGAAGTTTCAAATATTGATTATACTTAAAATGATTAAAGTTAAGTGAAGGATAAGGATATGAAGTTCATTTGAAAAAGAAAATGAAGGATAAGAAATGGTGAAGAATATGGATTTAATTGCAACAAATTAGAAGATTTCCAACTAAAGAGGTAATTAAAAAAATGATTACTAGCAAAATTGTAAACAAGGAAGAGCTCATATGGATAAATTGAGTATAGCTTTAAAAGAAAAAAAAAATGGAGATAGTGGAATCTATATGGCAATGTGGGAAGTGATGCATGGATTAGTTTGAGTTTAAATAGGGACAAATGTAAGGTTAATTAGCTTAAACTGATCTACAATTAGCCTAATTATCATGAACTAGGGAAGCTATAAATAGGGCATCAATTCCCCTCATAAGGCTCATTTGCAACTGGAATTTTTCATTAGAGAAGCTTACAAAAAAATTTGGAATGGAGGAGAGAAATAAAAAGAAAAAATGAAGGGAAACTCTTGTTTTTTTGAACTTATAAGCACCAAGATTAATGGAAATCAATAGAAATGAGCTTGAATGTCCAACAGAATGTTTAATTCATCAATTTAAAAGTGTTATATTGTTGGGGTCATTTTTCAAAACCCTAATAGTTGATGATGAAAAAGTTAAAAGGTCTCATTAGAAAATCAATTTGATAAAGGGAATTGACATTCAAACCATTTCGAAACCAACCAAACCACTAAAATCTTATCCGATCACTAATTACACTATTTGGCAACTCAACCAAACCTCGATCAAACCCTTACCTAACCATTGAGAAAGAGGTTTGAGAAGAATAATTAGAGAGAAGTTTACCCAATTTGTATCTTCTAAACCAATAAGTACAGTCCTAAATAAGGACTGTTTACAATATGTATTCTATAGTTTTTAGTCTGGTTTTTATTCCTAAAGCTTGGGTTTAACCTCTATAAGTCTTGTGAAAAAGTCAAACTTTGATTAATGAGACTTTTCAATGGTCAAATCAAGCCATTAAAGCTGAATTTTAGTTTGAAAATGTCTTCTAAAATTCCAGTATGTTAGTGGGTCCTATTTGGCAAGAAGTTAAATTTTAACCTTTAATGGTCAAATTGGGCCCCACAATTGTCTACCCCTTTTTGTTCTCATCCAGAAGGAACACTTGTCAAAAAGGTACTTTCCAAGTTTAGAATATTCCTAATTTAGAATATATTAGGACAAGTGTCAACCTAGTAGAAGGAGAGGATATACTATTACATAATAACCTTAAATATTCAATGACATTTACATTAAATGCCACTACTTATGTTTGCCTATAAATAGACAATTTAAGGAAACTTTGGAGGAATTTTTAGAGGCTTTATATCACTTCCTAATTAAGGGAAATTCCAACATAAAAAACCGAAAATATTACCAAAAAAATATCCAAAAAGCCTTCAAAAATTAGGGAAAATTAGGAAAAATAAAGGGAAACTAAGCCAAAATTTCTCTCTATTTTCTTCTCCATTTCTTTCAAAAATACAAAATCAAACACCCAAATACATAACCAAGCTCTTGCAAATCAATTCACCACAAATCAAAACCAAATTCTTATTTAAACTCACGTAAAAGCACACTTACCCATTTGAGTTCTACCTTAATTCGCTTCAATCATTTATTATTTCTTGGTGAGTTCTTGCCTAAATTTTGAGGCTAAATACATTCAAAACATTATTCATAGATTCTCATCTTATTTTTGGGGTTTGGAGCTTTAAAATCAAGATTTGAAGGCAAAGAAGTGCAAAATTGTGCTGTCCAGACATTTGGCTATTCATGGCCTAAAATTGGCCATTAAGGCCTTTCTAACCGGCTATGGAGGCTCTAAAACTTGCTAGAAAAGCTCCAAGTTTGGCCATCCACTCCTCTACACTCCAAATGACTCCGATGATGGTTTTTAGGGTCCTAAAGTGAACCCTTCCCTAAGATCTTAGGATGATGGAATTGAACTAATTTAACCTATTTTTTCTATTTTTAAATGGTTTTACAATGATTTTCCTTTTATTTTTCAAAATTCCTCTTTGAGTGCTTTTGATTGTGATCCTTATTCTTGCTTTGGTTTGATGATTATGATTATGTTTGTTAGTGTTTGTGTGACCTCTAATTGGATATTTGCTTGATATTCTTTGCGATTTATGGTATAATTTTCTTTATTTTGGTGATAATTTAAAGCCTTGTTTATTGTGTGTTGTGCATTTATGTTACTTGATTGTGTTTAATTGTACTTTAATTAATGATTTGCTTTTATTATGGCATTATTTACATAATTTATGTTCTAATTTAGGGTTTTTTTCTTATTTGTGAGTTATTTTTATTATATTTTCAATGGTAAATTATTATTTGTGCATTTAGTGAAGTTTGTGTTGAACTATGAGCATTAATGTGCATAGCTTGTGTTCATGGTGGTTGTGATCATCATCTTTGGCATAAATACCTTGTTCATGTGTTTTGCTTTCAATATTAGAGTCTTATGAGTTTATATTTGCATATTTTATACTTTGATTGAGTCAATTTAAAGTTTTTATATGTTCATGTGTATTTGTGTCAATCTTATTTTTAAGTGCAATTTATGTCTACTTCATGTCATTAATTTGAATAGAGTCTTATTTTATTTAATTTCTATTTATCAATTTCATCTTTAATGTTATTTACTTGTCTCTACTAACCTTTTCCTACTCTTATTCAAGCTATATTATGATTATTACTCTAATTCTCTACTTCTACCCTTACTTCTCTTGCATTTTCATGCATTTATGTGCCTTTATGCATATCACTTGCTTGGTGTATATCACTATCATGCATATGCTAATTTTTGAATTCTATAGATGCATACTTGCATGCTTCCTGGCTTACATCACTTGCATACTTGCATGCTTCCCGAATTTGCATTACTTTGCATGCTTCCCAACTTGCATCATGCATCATCCTTTGCGTGCACCCCAAATTTATTAAATGCTTGTGTGAGCATGTATTTGCATTAGCATCATATGTTGCATATTATATATCTCTTGTTACAAATCTTAAGATCTCAATCTCAAGTTACTAACTCTTATTAACTTCTTACTATCTTTTATTATCATTAGTTGTTTTGATTATCAATTTATGTGTTATATTGTTATATTATATCAATTGCAATAATAATATCAATATTCACACTTAACTCTCATCTCTTTCTATTTCTATGTCTTATTTATGTTTTTATTTACTTTTTATTTCATAATTTGTAATCTTTACTTCTACTTCTTCTTTATTTGCTTTAATTTGTAACTTTATTATTCTATGTTTCTATTTAATATTGTTTATGCGTTATTTCGTCCATTACGTATAACTTTTATTTGGTGCTTATGCTTTATTTATGTTTATTTGGTATAAAATATATCAAAAATAAACTATATTGATTTTGGCTGTTTTATGGCTTAATCAATGAATTTTCTTGATTTCTATTACTAAATTAATTTTTCTTGTATTCTCTATATTTTTCTTATCAATTTCTCTAAATAAATACTTCTTATTTTCATTTTTATTAAAATATGAAATTTTTCATTTTCTTTAATAAAGATTAATCATTCTTATGTTAATAAAAAAAATGGTTTATTTTTTTTATTTATAATCTCTTTTAAATCATTTTCTTTTAATAAATGTGGAACTTTTATGTTTTATTTGTGGTGTTATTATTTTCTTTGTTGATCACAAAAATCATCTATGTGCAAGAATATGGATCACCATTTCCTTTATTTTCTAATCTTTCAAATAAATGATTTAGTTATGTGTTCAATAATTTATGATTTGGAAAATGTCCATCCAAGGTACAAATTTCATATTTTGAGTCCTAACTTGATAGAAACTCATGTTGTGGATTAATGGTTCACATAATTAAATGTTATCTTTAAATGCTTTTCTAAACTAATTTTAATTTAAAATCCAGTTTTCCTTTCTTTTGCCTTTTTAACTTATTTCCTTATTTAAATTCTCAAAGTTGATCATTTTAGCCAAATTCATTTTTAAGCATTTTCTTTACTTTGTTTTTTTGTTTTTAAGGCTATTTTTCATGTATTTTTCAAATAAAATGTTTTATTTTCCTGAAACCCAGAATATGGAGCAATCATGGAGGATATTCACAAAATGTGTTAGCCATTCTCATCTCCCTCATTTTTAATTTATTATTTTTATTGCTTTTATTTAATTTTCTTATTTTCTTGTTAAGCATGCTCATACATATCCATAACATGATTTTGCCATAATTACCATGCCATGAGTTAATCGTTTTCCTTTAGTACTTTTATTTGCATTTTATTTATTTATTTGGTATGTTTTTAATTTGTTCATAAATAATGTTTTTACCATGTTTTTATGTTCCATGTATTATGTTCTATTATTAAGCCCATATGTATGTCATGCTTATGTGATATTTCCATAGCATATAGATTTACCATGTTTACATTTTTATTATTTTTCATTTTATGCTTGTATGCTATTATCACGTAAATATCCCATGATTCTATGTTTACACCATGTGTGCTATGATATGTGTATTAGTTTACCATGATCATGCATCATTTTAATATAATGTCATTTGCCATGTTCATGCATCATTTTATCATATTATTTTATGCTTGCGTGTATACATTGTGTTTTCATTTGCATGTAGAAGTTGATGTATAATAATACATAGTTCTTGGAAGCATTGTACAATAAAGTAAGGCAGACAATGCTCAACATCCGGGCTGCATGGAGATGCAAAGAGCCTAATCCCACTAACATTGACATCCGAACCCAATGCTTTATCCAATAGGCGAATGCAGTTCCAAGCGAGGGATTCGAGTTTGCCTAAGTCCTTAAAATGGATGATTTCTCAGGTGATATCAAGTGGTGACTCCTTGTTTCTCCAGCTTGAGTGAAGAATCATAAGTGCATTTAAGCCATCCCTAAGCTCTTTTAGTACTCCCCTCACTAACCCTCTATTTTCCTATAACAAAGAAAAATGGTCTATGATCCAAAGAGTGCTAAGTCAGTCCCATTGGCATCAACATATATGAAGCTTATATGGCTCCAATAATGCTAATCTAAATTAAGTAGAGGTTGTAATAAAGGGAAAAACAAGCCTAGTGAAGTTACCATATTTTAAAATAACTAGTGAACCAATGTGCTTGGGGAGAGCAACAGAACTCCATTTGTAATCAAATTTTGTAAGTAATTTTCCTAGCACACTTATAGACATATAAGAGTGCATGTGTGTTAATTTTGAGGTTGTGATGAGCTTGGAAAGTGTTTGAAGGAATTGAGTTAAAACTAGTAAGCTAAAATTCGAGCCTATTTTCCTTGAATTTCTAGTTTTTATATTTCTTTAGAAAACTCAAAATTAGGTGTGGTTTGATCATTTGAAAACTTTAAATAGTCCTATAAAATGTTCATGTTTTTATTTTTATCTTATTTAGTGTCTAAGGGGTCCAATTAGAGCAATTGTTTAATTTCCCAATATGTCAAGATTAGTTAAGCTTGTTGTATTTAACCACTTATAGCTTTCTTTGTGATTACCCAATTAAGGTTAAATTATTATAGTGTATAGTAGATGAATATATTGAATACTTTACAAAGTTTGAGCTTTAAATTCCTTTTTGATAATTTCCAACATTTTAAAGTTACGTTTGAAATCTACCTCTTTAGAATAAATAAACTAGATTTTTAGAATTAAGTTTCATTATATAGTTTGCAAATTATTTCGGGGTTGCATGGTTGGGACAATATGTGAGTCCAATATTTTAATTAATTATAATGGGATTGTATGTATTAGGTGCTGGAAAGGGCAAGAAAGGTTCAGGTACAAACTAGGTAGCTTATGAAGTGGGTTGTGTTATTGTATAGGCTATTTTTATAAGTAGATGTCCAAACACTTCAAACTTTATTTTTTTTATGTAGTAGTAATAAATAAAACTTTTGAATGTTGTTTGATAAGTCCAAATTTTTGTCTTTGGTTTGTTTGAACTTGTTATTACTTAAAGCACTTATTTAAGATTGAAACTTTGAAACAAGAAATGATTTCCAAGTCTACTAGTTTAATGTGTATTAATCTATGTTTTGTTTTGCTATATGATTTAAAATTATATTATTCATTTGATGAATTAATTAAGCATTAAATATTATTGGTTTCATTTTTTTTAACTATGATAAAGGATGGTTTGATTATGAAATGTGTGGAATCATAAATGTGTTGACATTGTTTTGACTGATAGTGAACTTGTACTTGGTTTTGTGCATTATTGCCCTATATGAGATGTGTTAATGTACTGAGATGATATATGCACATTTGAGATTGTGATGATTAATATTGCGCAATCGATGATAGGACACTTTATTATAGTACAATGAAGGGAGAAGGGCCACGCCATGCTAATGTAATCAATGGGTTAGCCATTAAGTGCCTAGAGAATGAATTTTTAATGGCCTATATGTTATGATTGGTTTGTGATTCTTACTAATGGGTTTATTAATAGAAAAAGGAGATGCGTTGACATTTTATAAAGAATATATATTACTTGATTAAGCTTTAAGTAAATTCAAAACAAGAGTTGGTTTGATATTTCAAGTGAATCGTAATTTAATTTTAAATGCTCTAGTTTTCTATTTTGAGGAGTTTATTTTGTTGGTTTAACTAAAATACTCTCTACTTGTAACCTTTACTAACTAAGTATTTGTGTACTCATTTACTTTATTTTCTAAATCATTTTAGATGCCAGGGCTTGATAATGGACCCCTGAACTTTGAGAGTTTTATAGATGTGTTATATAAGATTGGCTCAATGATTCTCGTTTTGGTGGCCACAATTTTATATACTTTAAGTGTATAATTCTTGTAAATGTGTTATGTAAACTACTTACTAAATTGCTGTTAACATTATCTTTATAAGTTTTTTAAATGTGAATTTAATTTATATCTATATTTTTAATGATAACACAATGCTATCTATTAAGTTTTTTAATTTTATTAAAGATGAATTCAAAAGGGTTAAGGAGTAAGCTCTAATGTCCATCTTAGGCTATGTGAGACATGATGAGACATTAATCATCCGCCTTCGACTATGTGAGATGAGATGTGACATATAATATGGCATGAGGATATCCTATTTATAAAATCTTGAGAGAATTTTGAAACAGAACCATAGGAGGAAAAGTAGTTGTTGAGCCTTACACAAGAAGTTCCAACTATTACTTTTCATAAAGAAAAAAAAAGTTCTTGATCATTTATTAAAATGTTAAGAGTGATAATACAGGCCTTTTCAAGTTGGAGAAGAATAGAACTACGACTTAGTACAACGTAAAGAGATTTGCTAACAAAGGATGTAATACACACGCCAGCCTTAGAAGGATGAGATAAAGAGCACAACATGAGGTGAGAACTTATAATGGTGTTGATACAAACAAGGCTAGAGCCAAATGAAAGGCCCTAGCTAAAAACTAGATGCATAAGATAGCGCACTACAATTAGTCAAGTTTTGATTTGAAGCAGATAAAATTTTATCTTTAATTTCTTCAATTCAAGCACACTTAAAGCAAGTCGTTAAAGTAGGGATGGAGCACAAGCTCAAGGCCCGAGGAAAAGATGGATGGAAAAACTTCTAAACATGATAACGTGGTGAGATTTTATCCCATGGACACCCTCTAGGAAGGTAATGAGCAAGTCTCATAATTTTTGAGGATGCGATAAGAGTGAAAAATGGAAGTTCTCCAAGTTGTGGAGTCATTTTGTGTTGATGACATCTTAATCTTTAATGTTTAATCGAAATACACATTATTTTATGTATATATATGTTTTGACATTTTTAATTAGTGTTCTAATATATTCTAAATAAATGAGGAATGTCAGGAAATTTTTATTAAAATAAATAAATTATTTTAATTTACATTTCAATCTAATAGTTATATTATTTTCAAAGTGTGTATCATTTTACTATTACAACCAATCTTGCTAGTATTTGTAGTGTTTTTTTGAGTTTTCATATAAATTAGAAACATCAAAAGTTAAAAATGAAAATAAAAATTAATAATTTTTCAAACAATAAGAAAAATAAAAACACTAAAATTCCTTTATTCTTAATAAGAGTCTTTTTCACTAATTTATTGTGTTTAAAGTTGAAAGATTTGTCGTAATCACAAAAACTATTTGCATCATCATCAGAGTAATATTTTTAAAAAGTTGTACTCCCTTTATAATCTAATTACTCAGGTGATGAATATTGTAAAGTGAGTCGATCCCCCACTCCCCTCTTGATCTCTTAATTGTTTAAAAAAATTATTTAAAATGGTAAATTGTAAAGAAAAAAATTTCATCTTTTTTTTAAAATTTATTTTCATTTTTATTTATAACAATTTATTTGTATGTGTTGTTATAAATTCCACATTATTTTTTGAACCTTGATTACATCTTTAAATTCAAGGTATAACCAAAGTTTAGTTGAGTCAAAAAAAAAAAATCAAAGTTTCTGTTTGAATTTTTCAATCTATTTAGATATTATTAATTATTATTTTCAACTCAGATTCAATAGTTATTTTTTGAATAAAAAAAATAATTCTTATTTCACAAAAATACAAAATCAAAGAATTTTAATAAATACTTTATATAATATTCTTCACAACGTGGAAGGGGCGAATTCTACCCACTATTAAAAGTCAAAAGTTTTTTTTTTCAAACAAAAATCTCAAGTATTTAACTTGAGGTTTGTCCAAAGAAAACTATTCACCATTAATTTGATATATTACACAATCAATTAGTATTTATAATATTTTTAACATTAAACGTTAAATATCTAATTATAATTACTTTTAACACATTGCAATTTTCTTAAGAATTATGATTTAATCTTTAAAATAATTCACGTAATGTACTTACTTAATTTAAAATTAAATTAAATTATTTATTTAATTCTAATTTAAATTAATTGATTTCAATTTAATTATGAGGTTCTAATATGGATGAGCTTATTTTTTTTTAGAAATGAGTAGTATTTTTCAATACGTAGAAATCACTAAAAAAAACTTATAATTAAAAAGTATTCAATTAAACATATTTAATGATTTATATGTCAAAAGTAAGGTTCATATGTGTCTATAATAATCATATCTTTTTTAATTAGACTTATTTTGAATGAATTTGGTTCGAGAGGGAGTTAATGCTCCCTTTTGTATGGCCCCAGTTTATTTTTCATAAATGAGTAATATTTTCTATAGTTAAATTATTAAAATTTTTATAACTAAATGTAGTTTAATAAGATATATTTAATACTTAATATGTCAAAAATAAAATTTATCAAAATGTGTAAAAAAATAATTTAATTAATTATAATTTTAAACTTAATGAATTGTATCACTCGTTATTATTTTAGAAAATAGCCTATAATTTTATATAATGGAATCATAACATATAACAATTTTAAAAATAACTCATAATTCTGAAACAAGAAATTTATAACGTGTTAAAAATAAGTATGGTTAACTGTTTAACTTTAAAAGTTAAAAGTATAAAAAATATTTATTAATTATGCTCCATGTCAAGTTTATAGTAAAAAGTCTAAAATTGTACAGGATAAACTGGTTCATCAAAAAATTCCTTATAAACATTTTGTTGAAAAAAATTTATAATTTTTCAATTTTTAGGATTAATAATATTTTGATACCACTTACATGATAAAATATGGCATATTTCTTTATTTTTTAATAAAAAATAAAAATTTTAATTTTAAATAACTTTTCATGATTATAACTGTAAATTAATGATAGTGTTACTGTTTACGGTGAAAAATTTTGTTACGATAAAAATATGATAGAAATATTTTTTACATTATTATTATTATCATTATTATTATTATTATTACCATTATTATGATTATTTTATTTTTTCTTTTCTCTTTTATCAAATCATATAAAATTTAAAATATTTAGACATTTAACTGTGATTTCTCATGAAAAGATAAAATTACAAAATACTAGAATAGCATAAAAGAGTCACATCTTCAATAATAAAATAATAAAATTACAAATTGTTTATGGTAATTATAATATTTTTTGTCAGATAAAAAATATTTAACTAAATTTGAAAAATGTTGGTTATGACTCGGTCTTCTGCCAACTAACGGCAGAGATTGAGTGGTGTATGAATATTTTATAAATGTTACAAATGACGCTCATTATCTTGTCTTGAGATTTGGTTAGAAAAAAGTAATGTTTTGTGATCAACTAACCAATCAATATAAGAACCATTGACTTTTTTTTTTTTTTTTAATGGATCAGAAATGCGAGAAACATTGACTACAAAATCAGATATCTAAAAAAAAAAATCAGATATCTATATTATATATATAAAAAAAAAGTAAGAAGAAGAGTAAAACATTTCGAACGAAAATGAATATATATTTTATATATTGATAAATTGATTAAAATTATTTTAATTTATTTTTAAAAAAATTAAAAATGATGGAGATAGTTTTAACTTGTATTTTAACTTTTAAATTTTATATTTAAAAGTTAGATAGTTTTAAATTAATATAAAATAATTTCTACATAATTATCACCAAATTTATATTAAATAGATAAATTATTAAATTATTATAGAGTTTATATATAAATATTTTACACTGATTGTTATATATAATGTACTACATTTTGCATATGAATTATGATTAATTAATGCTTTTGTTATTAATATAATTTATATAGTTTTTACACATTCTCTAATATACATAAAAGTAATTAAGAATTCATAAAATTTTAAAAATTAAAAATTAAATTAATTGATAAAATGAACTTATTTCACAATATTGTTATATGTATACTTCTAAATGAAAGTGAATAAGAACATGTAAATATTTTTTGAAAATGTATTTTAATCAATTAAAAAAATTATGCTTTAGATAGTGTCAAATAAAGAAAATTTTTATTCAAGTAATTTTTTAATTTTGAATTTTGAATTCTTTCAGTACAAATATTATTTATTAAAATTCATAAAATATCCTAATTATATTATAGATAAAATAATACTACTCTTTCAAATACAATTGAGGAGTTCGATTCTTCAATTGAACCTAATTTTCCTCCTAACTTCACCAGAGTTAGGGTTTAAAAACCTCCAACTCTAATCTATTCATTAAAATTGAGTTTACAAGTTTTTGAAGCTCAACTGAAACCTATTATAATTTTTGAGTTTTTCTTGGCTTAATTCAAAACCAAAACCCAAATCTCAAGTATTTTAATGGTTCACACTTTAACCAACTTAGTTCCTTACTTCCCTTTTAACCAAAGAAAGAGAAGATTTAGAACTTATACTAGATCATACAAACCCACACTTAAAAGCATTTGAAGGAATTTGGTATACGCATAGTAAAGCTTTAAATTTTACAATAAATGCTAAAAGAAAATTTGTTCAACAACCATATATATCTTAAATGAAGCTTTGTCAAGAGTATATAGAGTTGGAGATCAAATTCTAGATGTTAGAGTCTATTTAATTCTTTTTTAACCTCCCTTAACTTCATTAAATGATAAAACAACTTTTTATAGTGAGAATGATGTTCACAGTCATGAGGTGTATGCTCACGATTGTGAGCATTGAAAAAATAGCCATTCAAGATGTCAAGTGTCCATTGAAGTTAAGAGTGAAATGTCTCATGCTCGTGATAGGGTGCCTCACGATTGTGAGGTTGGATTATAAGGGGCCTAAACTTCTTGGTGCTTCAGGTTGCCTTAAAGAAGTTCATGGTGTATCTTTAATGGGACAATTTGGTGTACAAGAGACTTATGATGTATTATTTGAACGTTGTTTATTGGTCACACAGGAAGGATGGTGTGCATAAAGTATGTAAGCAATGCATAGAATGTAGGAAAGCTAAATCTAGATTGCATCTACATGGTTTATATACTCCTTTACCTGTTCTTAGTGCACGTTGAGTTAATATATCTATGGATATTTGTTCTTGGTTTACCTAGAACTAGGAAGAGTTAAGATAGTATATTTATAGTAGTAGATCATTTTAGTAAAAAGGGTCATTTTATTCCATGTCATAAAACTGATAATGCTTCATATATAACTAATTTGTTTGTTAAAGAAGTTATGCATTTGCATGGTTATCTTATGAAAATTTTTAGTGATCGTAATGTAAAGATTTTTAGTCATTTTTAGTGTGTTATAGGGTAAATTAGGGACAAAATTATTGTTTTCTGCTACTTATCATCCACAAATTAATAGACAAATTGAAGTAGTGAATAGAGAGCTTTGGTTACTTTGCTTCATTCTATTGTTCAAAGGAATCTTAAATCATGGGATGATTGTTTAAAATTTTGTGGAGTTTGCATTTAATAAGGCAATTTATAGTGTTATTAATTGTTCACCATTTGTAATTGTTTATAGTTTTAATCTAGTAACTCCTATGGATTTGTGTCATTTACTTGTTTCTTGGCTTGTGAATGTAGATGGTGAATCTAAAGCAGATTATGTGAAATAACTACATCAACAAGTGAAGGATCAAATTGAAAAGTAAAATTCTAAAGTGGCTGAGCACGTGAACCAAGGGTGAACAAAAGTTTTGTTCCAAATTAGTGATTGGGTTTGGGTGCATTTTTGCAAAGAAAGATTTCCAAACCTAAGGAAATCTAAGCTACATGCCCGTGGAGATGGACCTTTTTAAGTCATTGAGAGCACCAATGATAATGCGTATCATTTAGAATTACATGGGGATTATAATGTTAGTGCTACTTTTAATGTGGCTGATTTAAGTCTATTTGATGTAGGTGCCTCCCAATAAAAGGGAAATGATATGAATCACATGGAATAAATAGATCAAAAGAAGCATGCTAAAGACTATTGCATGAAGGTTAGCCAAAGTTTGATGGACCTGGTTTGAATTATGATGATAATATTTTAAATGATTATTTGAAGCTACCTCAAGGCCCATTAACTAGATCATATGTAAAGAAGTTTAAAAAGCCTTTACAAGATTTTATGAAGACTATTTTGGTTAATCATGCACATGAAAAATCTAAAATATTTTGATGGTTTTTGTGGAAGTCAAATTGAAGCGAAATAGGCTTTATTGAACCTAATTAAAGTCCAAGTTCATAATAAATGTAGATAAGGCTTATTTTTGGGTTATATGCTTCTTTTGAGCCAAATCATGTTTGAGCCTTAATCTTTCATTAGAATTGATTTTAATAGACTTTAGTTAGTATTTATACTATTTTAGGCCTTAATCCAAGTTAAATATGGCCTAAGCCAATTTAGATAAGTTTGTTTTAGTTTTAGTTACTTGTTTCGTACTTTGAACGAAATCTTTAGCCTAAGTTACTTCCTTAGCATTATAAATGGGAGTTTTATGTACATTATTTGATAAGTTTTATTTTGAATATTTTAGTCAAATTTTACCTTAAGCAAAGATTGCTTGTTTTCTCATGTTTTTAAAATTATATAACTCGAACTTATTAAAGGAGTTGATCAAACCCTTGTGGCTTTCAAAATTGAAGTTTAAGTAATTTAAATAGTCTTAATTTTAATCTTTTCAAACATCAACTTGTTTCTTAAAAGTTTGGGCAATTTTGCTAAGCATTGAATGGTTTTCATTAAAATGAATCACAATATTGCATTCCATGTGTTTGTTTGAAGATCTTTCATAATAATCTCACTTTATACATGCTTTTTGTTGTGCTCTTTTTTATTTCATGAAATGATTAGCCGTGCTTACTTATTTTTTCCTCTTTGCTGTAGGGTTTTTGGGTTCCTTATTCATATATTTTCTAACCCATTTAGTTTATATTGACTTTGAGCACTTTTGTTGGCATTTAGCATCCCTTACCAACCTAGTTGCATGTCGTCTTCTACCCTCTTTTAAATGCTATAATATCTTAATATCTTTGAGTTTGACTCATGCCCATATGATTTGAATATTTTAAGATTTGACCGAACATCTCTAGATCGGTCTTCACTACTTTCTACTATGAGGTGAGGCTAATTTATTAGCCTAGGAATTAGTTCTAAACCAACATGATAACTCATAATTATATAAATATTTTATGCCAATTTTTATTATAAATATTGATGTATATAATTTTATTATTGTGTATTTTATTTTAATTTAGTGTGTTATTTAATAATAATTTTTGTTTTTGCTATTGGGCTTAATTTTGTGAATTTACTATCATTTAGGCCATATTTGGAAGTCCAGAACCATCAAGACCCACTTTCCATTCAGTCCGGCCCAAGCCCCGTGTCCAAGCCTAGCAGCACAGCCACTGAGCGAAACGTGCGCTCAGCACGGACTGTGCAGAGAGCTGCGCGCCCCGCACGGACCATGCAAAGAGCTGCGCGCTCCGCACGGACCGTGCGGAGAGAGGCGTGCACTCTGCACGGACCGTGCAGAGAGGCGTCTTCGCGATTCACCAACACACGGTCCATGCTAGCTGCGCGCACGCTCCGTGCAGACCGAGCCTCTGTGCGCGATTTTTGGTCTAGTAGCCATTCTTACACACGGGTCAGCAACACGCTTCGTGTCTAGGACCCGTGTGCGGAGCTTTCTCAAGCCACGGTCCGTGCAACTTATTTCCGCCCCGTGCTCATAATTACTGAAGTATATAAGGCATCTAAAACCCTAATTTAGGGACATGAGAGATACTACAGGACACTTGAGAACGTCCTAGCTGCAAAAAGGAGAAGAAATATTCAGAGACATTGTTCTTAAAGAAGATCAATACATTTTATTTGTCTCTGTTGTTTTGATTAATATTATGTCTGGCTAAGTCTTAATAGAGTTTGGAATCGTGTAGCCAGGATTGCTGCTTGTTTGGATTCTATTCATTTTAATCTATTTCTATCAATCAATGCTTTAGATTTTACTTTATTTCTTGTATTTAGTAAAGGCCTAACTGAATGCATGTCTGTGGGTGATTCTGTGATAATGAGAGTTGCACATTTCACCAGCTCATAAAATCTAAATCACTGAGGATCCTTGATCACGAAAGTAGACAAGTCCTTCGGGGAGAAATAGTTTGTTAAAGAACTTAATAAATCTACGTTATTCATTAGACCACGAGAGTAGGCTGAGTTTAATCTAGATATGCCTGAGTGACTTTGAGAGAAGCCTCAGGAACAACAGAATAAGCTACCCTTGATTGAAATAAATAGATTGTCTAGATTGAATCCTGTAGTCCGAGTAAGTGCCTGGCGAGCGAATTCCAAGCTCTAGTTTTTAACCCTGATTTTTCCTTTTAGTAAATTTTATCGTTTTATCTTATTAGCTCAACATTCAACATTAATCATTGATTGTATTAGCTCATAGAATACATAGCCATAACTAGTGCTAGAAATTACTCCTTCCCTGTGGGAACGATACTCTACTTATCATTATATTACTTGTTCGATTCGTACACTTGCGGAAATCGCCTGACAA
>CATIWM010389822.1:0-10563 GCA_949671775.1 Mallotus repandus
CCTCAAAGGCGGCGCGCTGCTGTTCAGAAGGGATCATGGAAGGATCCAATGAGCGATCAGCAGAATCAGACGACCATGCTTCTAATCGTCGTGACGTAAAGGTCGAGAACGATCGCTTGCCGGAAGGAGGCTCTGTTGAGGGTTTGGATGTCTCTTTGAGGGATTCTTTCATGACCTGTGGGGCTTGCTTGCGGATGTCCTTTTCGTCCTTCAAAATATCTTGAACTGGTGTCCCTTGGCCCTCAATGTCCGGGCCTTGACCACCCTGAATCTTGGCCATCTTTGCTGCTTCCTCGCTCACATGCTCTTGCTGGTCAGTCCTGTCCAATGCTGGTTTGCCCTCTTCCGCCTTGGGCAAGACATTGTGTTGATTCAATTGGCGGTCGTCCGCAAAAGGTCGGCGAGCTCCAATGGCTGCTCGTTTGAATTGCACAGGCGCGCGAGCACGCGGCCGAATGGCCAGGACACGAAGAGGAGTCATTGATGGAGGCATTATTGTGGTGATGTGATGGAAGCATGAGATCAGATGTCGTCGAGCAGGTGACATCGATGGAGGAATCGTGGTCTTGGCATCAAGCTAACTGAAAAGGAAAATTACGTAATAACGCGCGCCTTCCTGTTTCGGCATGCCTTTGACTAGTCTGCTTCTGCATGGAGATAGAGAACAATTCTCGCCTCCACTTGTTGCGTCTCACTGTCAGGTACCATCATTGTGATAGTCTCGAGTTCAAGCATCTTCCCACCCATACCAGCAACCAACTCGTCACTCCATCTGTCATCGCTCCACAATGTGCCCGGCAATGCATTCGCTGCCTTTTCCACAACGTCCATGAGATCACCTGCCTGTTCCCCTTGACCAGAGCCTGAAGAGACACGTCCGTTCAGAAGCTTGGGAAGATCAACATATTCTGGTATCATATGCAGAATCCAGCTATCTTCCTCTTTTCGAGAGAGAACCATGAAACACAGGAGGAGAACGAAAACATCTTGTTCCCAACCTGCCGCACGTAATTGTTTGATACTGTACGTGCCCGCATTGGCTTCCACGCCGCTGAGAAAATCCCCAGTAATCTTCGTTTCCGTCTGACTAGCCCAGATTTGAAGTAGTCCTTCCAAAGTCACGAGTCGAGCTCCAGGTTGTGTTGCTGGAATTAAGAAGGATCTTGTGAAATCTTTTAGTCGCGTTATAATCGATTGGATGATTTTGATCTGCCCGTCCCGGTATATGGCCGCCACCTGTTGTTTGGCGGACGTTGGCTTCAATGGCAATTCAGAGGATCGAAGTATGGTTAGTTTGGGTACAAGTGATTGCACCACGGCGCGGGCAAGAAAAGGGAGGTACCTTCTCCCGGGAGACCGAGCGTTGAGAAGATATGACAGTGGCCGCTCAACGAACTTGAAATTCATGCGCCTTTCATGTTGCAGGATATACAACAGCAGTTCTAGAAGTGCTTCCGGCAGGTGGTGAAAGATGCTCTCATAGTTATCCTGTTCTTCAGCCAGCTTTACTTCGAAGGTGGCCTTGCTACCATTCCATTCTCCCGTATCGGTGAAATAGCCAGGATGAACGGTCCGCAGACCCTTTTGCAAATCTTCAGGAGGCGCCTTGACTGTAAGCATAACGACATCGTGTGGATTATCAGGGATGCAGAAGCCGTATCCCATCAAAAGTTCACCATTGCTCTTCCAGATACCGTAGTTGTTAAAGACCTCTGCTGAGGCGTCATATGTTTCATTGATCGACAAGCCGAACCGCCCTGGATCGAAGGACCAATCGACCTTGGCGTTTTGATTATGATTGCCAGCATCCATTACTGGAAATAGGACTGGAAAGTCCAAGTCCTCGGCTTTCTCTCGAGACATGTCAATGAGCACTCCTTGTCGGCGGCCCTCAGAGCCAGATTTCCAGGCTGTCCAGTATTTTGATTCTGCAGGTCGAATAGCACGAGAAGAGAAAGATCGCGACGTGAACATGGTCACTGCCCATTTGAACAAATGCCTGAAAGGTTATGAACGGAATGCAAGACTTACCATCATAATGTCAACTTACCATGTATACGGAGCAGTGTCGATCTTCGCATTGTCCAATACCTTTACACCGTCGGAATAGTAATCTCCATAGATCTTTATCCGGCCGCGAGCGGTATGCATCACGTCTGTACCTTCCAACCAGGCCAGATCGTCCTCAAAGTCAAACCAAAGAGGCGTAAGATGTTCGACTTCTGGTGGTGGGAGGAGATCCAGATATGGACGCCAAAACGAACGTTTTCGATTGACATACTGCACCATGAGATAGAAGAAGCCGATGTTCTCCACTTTCAAGATACCACGGCTTTGCTTGAAAAAGGGGTATTCGTCATCGACCAAAGCATTCAGATATGAGAGTGCCAAGGAATGCGATACCGTGCAAATGGTTGTGCCAGGCGTGAGGACATTTTTCGCCCTCCAGTGAACACCAGCTTCTGGTGATTGGTGTATTTGCAAGGATGGGTGCAGATATCCATTATTGTCGCGATGCCACACTTCCAGGTCCGTTAATTGTGTAGAAGAGGTGGATGTCATGTTTCTTTGGCAGTCTGCGCGATGAGAAAACAGTCGGTGGTTGCAAGGAGGAAGCGGGAATATGAAGTCAGGATTTTGAGCAACACTAGCCAGCCAATACAGTAGAATATTAGTAAGATCACTTCCTCTTCACATCACCTCTATCATACCTACACGAAGACATACATGTGGTGGCTACGTACACCGGATGCGCGCGGCCCATCTTGGGAGGCTGTGTTCCATTCTTCACCATCTAGGGTCTTCTCATACAATGGCAACGCACCAAACACTACCTTATCTCTTGAATGATCGCTGAAGATGACATAGGCATTCGGACAAAAACACGTATTCCCGAACACCGGAACAAATCAGTGGGCCATTTGCCGGGGGTGATAAAATTGCATAGATGCATGGCAAAAGAAATCTACCTTCTCAAACACGCCATACTACCTGTGTGCATTTCGCCTGAATAGTTTCAACGATGACTAACGGAACGCGAACAAACACCAGATGGGTGCTTGCGGGAACCGAAGGCCTACAGTCTCTCAAGCTGGAAAATGGGTCTACTGTCAAGCCTTTAGGAGATGACGAAGTAGAAGTTGAGCTTCATGCCGCTTCCCTCAATTACAGAGAACTTATGATCGCAAAAGGACAAGCTCCTGGCGCTCCTGTCAAACAATATGTTGTGCCTGGATCGGATGGTGCTGGTATCGTTACCAAAGTCGGCAAGAATGTCACCGACTTCAAACCAGACGATATCGTATTCACACATTTAATGCCTGGTATTCCCAACGACTGTTGCCCGTCGCTAGTCGACATATCATCTGGTCTTGGACATACAGTGGATGGAACATTGCAAGAAGTTGGCCACTTCGACAGCAGCATGCTGATTCATGCTCCAAAGAACCTCTCCCATACCGAATCAGCCACTTTGACTTGCAGCGGGCTCACAGCATACAATGTTCTATTTGGGCTAAGTGGTCGCCAAGTTGCAAAGGATGACTGGGTTCTCGTTCAAGGTACTGGAGGCGTGAGCATCGCGGTTCTCCAATTCTCAGTCGCAGTAGGAGCTCACGTCGTGGCAACAACTTCAAATGATCGAAAAGCTGAGCGGCTCAAAGCTCTGGGTGCGGAAGCAATCATCAACTATCGCGAAACACCCGAATGGGGCAATCCTGCTCGAGACTTGACACCTGGCGGCAAAGGCTTTGATTTCGTTTGCGACGTAGGCGGCGATCAGACTTTAGGAGAGTCGGTAGCGGCTGTCCGAGTGAATGGAATCATTGCTTTGACTGGAATTCTGGGAGCTCCGACAGAACCTGTTCCGTTACTTGCTACGCTATTTCGGGGACCTTTCATTGCAAGAGGCATCTTGCTGGCTACAAGGCAGCAAGCGAGGGATATGGCTCGATTCATTGAAGAGCACGACATTCATCCAGTTCTTGATGATGTTGAGTTTGGTATTAACGCGGTGAAAGATGCTTTTAGTCGGCTGGAGAAACAAGAGCATTTCTCAAAGATCTCCGTCAGCTTGAGGTGAGCACACCACGCTTGCTTTACAGGCAGAATCACAGGGTGTCAAATTTGGTTGGTGTAAGGTGTCACGGCAGGCAGCTTAATTCTTTACGGCATGGGAGAGATCGTAAGGAAGACACCAAAGAGCAGATCAATCAACATTTCTCAATTCGGTGCGGACTCATGTCATATCCCGTACGAAAAAATTCATATCCCTAAAAAAACCGCAAACCATTTCTCTTCAAGGGTTATCATCAAGCGCATAAAGTACCGTTCATCATTTCAGACTCAACAATATCCTTTCCAAACCACGGCAACGAACGAGCATAATTCGAAACATCAGTGTACGCCTTGTTTAGAGAAACCATTCCAGTCATCACATAGCGCAGACTGTGGCTGCAGAGACACATTTTTCTCTGTCAATCAAACACGCCTCCTTAGGTGTTGCTCTCCTTTGACGCTCGCGACGTGGCAGATTTTATACCCCACAACTCCGACGAACGCCTTTGTGCCAACAACGCCCAACTCCTTGACATGCATGGAGATGCAATGTCTACTTCCGCTGTGCGGCGTCGTATAATGCAGCGAGGATGCTCACATAAGCACCCAGCAGGATGCCGTTGTATCCACCGTACATGGCGTTATTAACGCGAACCACTGCCTCTGGGCTGATGAAGCCAAACAAGTTTCCTCGGCCGTAGATCAACCATGTAGCCAGAGCTTTGACAACGTTGAAAGTCAGTGGATCAGCATCGTATCTGGCCACAGACACCCTAACTCCGTTGCGCTTGACATCGCGGATGGTCAAGTTGTAGAAGTATGCGAACAAAAGCGGCACAAAGATGCTTGTGGAGGTCCAGAGAAGGACCGGATGCCAGAATGAGCTTGTCAGGAGGATGAAAAGGTCTGGGAGCTTGACGGCAATATGGCCAGGCATGCCCAAGACTGCAAGCCATGGAATATCGCCAACAAACTTCCAGGGGAAGACCTCTTTCTGGATGCTAAAAGCCTCGAGGGCCAGGAATGTGGCCTGAACACCAAAGACGGAGCTCAGGAGTTCACGGACATAGTCAATTCCCTCCGGGATGCCGGAGATAGTGATGGCGTCATCAATGCCAGCCTTGATCTTGTTGGCTTGTGCTTCGACCTGATCAGCCACATCTCGTGGTGAAGGTGGGAGAGCCGTACGGCGTCTTGGCGCAGGAGTTTTGCGCGCGACCACGGCATCCTTTGTACTGGTCGTGGCACTGGTGATCTTGCTGACGACTTTGTTGGCAGCAGAGCTCGCTGCGCTTACGACAGCCTGAACGGGAGAAGAAGTTGGGCTCGCAGGATCACTATGTGGTCTTGTCAGGTCGCTTGTTATGGTCATAAGATGGAGATGGTGGCTTCATACTCGGACTCTTGCTTCACTTTTGTCGTACGCTTTCCGCCAGCTTTAACAACACTCTTCACTTCCGCACCATCGTCCGACGTGAGGCCGCCGGATGCGCTGCTTGGACGCGGCCGGGCTGGTGTACGACGAGTGCCGTAGTATGGTTCGAAGAGCTTGTTTTCAGACAGGCGCGTCTGATTCTTCTGCAAATGCGCGTCGAGCGCAGCGATAATTTCGTCCTTGAGGGTATCTTCATCTCTGTATCAACCACATATCAGCTTCTTGGCGCGCATTGACGTCAAATGGAATCGCGAGTCGCGTACTGTTGCAGACCCGCCTCGGACGACAAGTCGAGCAGGGTTTGCTTGCGCTGACGAGCCAGCCAGGAAGTCATTGTCGCGTAGGTGTGAAATAAGTATGGCTGTGATCGCGGAACGTTACTCTGTCATAACACGACGGACGCGACCGGAGCGATGGAGTAATATGTGAATTATTCGAAATGGGGGATGCGGGGGCCGAGGAGAAGGTTGTGTTTTGATGTTGACGTGAGGTTCAGTTGCGTGGGTAGACACTGTGGCTGGGGTTGGTGCGGGTCGTGCCGTCTTCCTGCCACCTTCTTTCCGACCGAAACATTTCTCTTTTCTGATCTCAACTTTCAAGACGCTTCAAAAAGACTTATTGTGTTCGATTCCAGCAAGACAGACAGTGACATGAGGTGGCAAGGACCAACATCTATTGTTTCACGTCTTTGTATTGGCGAGAGCGTGATCGCAGAGTCAGTCCTTGGATCTCAGTTCTGCTCTCTGTCAAGCTGCAATATCTACCGAAGCGAAGGATTTACCATATGTCTTTTGCACTTTGGCAGCCAAAAGGTAGGTATCTGGCCTTCTTTCTCTTGTCTTTTCTCTTGTCTTTATTTCGTGACGTTTCCACCGTTTCTATTTCCTGTACCTACGATGTATCATCAACTTATCGCAAGGTGGGTTCAGCTATTTGCCGATGTCGTGCAAACCGTTCGGACTATTGCGGCCGTGCTGGAGACGCGTCAGCAGGCTACGTGATGGCGACATTGGTGACATTCTCCAAATATGCATATAAAAGGTCGTTTTCTTCCTGTTCTTGCAATCTCATACCATTTGGTGTGGTTGCGAAATACCTACTGCCCGGCCATATTATGTGAGAGGCTAACATTGGACCTATAACGAGCCCTTCTCAATGTGTCGCTGCGGGAGCAGTACTCTTTGGCATTTTCCAACCTCCCGACCATCAGAACTTGGCCAACTTGGGGAGAATACCTACACGAGTTACGGCCAATCGAGAAGTGCCGGCCTTTCGAAGCTATGTGGCTCATCCATCGTTCTGGAACGTATTTCTCGAAAAAGTTGTTCGAATAAAATAGAATGGATCGGACATTGCAACTGGCTCTCCCAAAAAGACGGGAGTCGTCTGAATTTCCATGGCTCACGCTGGCACTGATGGTTCGGGAGTGAACCTCTCTTCCATGTGCCGCACGGTACCTACTTCCAGGCTCACCACATGGTCTCCCTATGGACATGCCAATTCCTTCCAACAAGGACCCTCCTTGAATGTGTCACATCGCTCAAGGCCAAGAACTTGTTCGATGCCACGATACTCTATAATTAGCGTCCTCTGTGCGCGAATATCGTGGCATACAGCAACTGAAATACCCTTGTTCAGCCACGAGATATCTGAAGCGGACCAAGGAAGCGGGTCTCGAGAGCGAGATTGTCGCTAGGCTCGCCAAGTCAGCCATTTACCCACTTTACCTGGCCTTGAGATCGAGAACAAGAATTTTTGACTATCACGATTGTGGCCTTCCAAGTTTACTGAATGCGGCCTTTTCAACAGATTCATCCATTCCTGGTGTGGTAGCCAATTTACAGACGCCAGGCACAGCTTTGTGGACATTACCTACGCGCCCGAGTTCGATTTGATTATCCAGGACTCGAAGGCTTCAACCTGCGCCTGTCCTGAACATATTGCTACAAACCTGGGCGGTAGCATATTCCATGACCCTCTCACCGGGGAAAGATTGTTTATCGCAACGATCGATGAACCAAGACTGGCATAGGTAAGTATCTTGGTCTCAACGCAGCCCGCTTCTTAATTTGGAAAGCATCACGAGACAGGACAGCATCGTCTGCGATACGAAGATCATGTTAGTCACGATGTATCGGATGAACAGCCAAAAGCGTTGAAAAAGGGCTTTACACTTGTTATTGTATGGCAGGGATGTCATACTCTAATACGAAGAGCAAAGTCAACGGCACGACTGCCGTCCAATCGCTCTGGTTCGGTGTTGAAAAGCCGTCCCGCGGTACCAAAAAGAGACCAGCAACGGCTTGACAGGTTGTCAAGCTCGATTTCTGGCCTTTTGCATGCTTGGTCTGAACGCCGTACTATTTTTGACGGCTGTATCTTGGAGTTACGGCAACATCTCTCTCCACTCTGCTGGAAGTTGTTCTGCAGGCAAACTTCGTATCGTCGCCTACACAACTCCTGAGCTAACTCAAACCCCCCAATATCATCAGCAGCAGTATAGCAGAACGCGGGCTTCTCTTCGACGACGCCGAAATTTCCCACCGCCACAGGACTTCACTCCGCATGCGCGAGTGCAACATGACAGAGGCCGTTGCATGGTAGCATCGCCCGAAGGATGTTGAAGCTCAAGAAACACGACGGGCCGTTGCAATAGAGTTCATCGTACTCCTCAAATTAGCTACATTTTGCTTGGCACCACCACATCTGGACAGGAGTCAACGACGGAGGCGCGCGCGAACGTCACGTCGTCCGTTCTCTGCCCATACTCTGCCAACTGACACCTCTATTTTTATACCCGGGTCCTGTTCTCCTATACGGATTACTGGTCATTACTACTACTGACTTCATCCCTTTCTACTATCAGTCCTGCTATCGAATACGTGCAGCGGGAGTGACCGTCCGCCATCCACCGTTATTTCAACTGTTCGTGAAGGTTAACCCATCGACCAACCACGAGGCAGACCTGGTCATAGATTTCGAAACTGCCTGGGAATTGCACACCCCAAACCATGTGGTCGGCTCCTTGCGGCGTTGCTGTTCATCACCCTATCGTTTGGATGAAGCGCTTTCCCGTATTCCCCACGAACACGGCCAGTCTCCGAGCCACGCTCCAGGTCCTGGCACTTTCGCTGAAATGAACTTTTGAAAACAATAGCGGCTCTACGCCGCTTGGCTCTCGTATACGGCAGGTCTCCAGACCCTATTCATCGCTATGACTACCCCTTGTGGCAATTCTTACCTTTTGTCAAGGTGTAGCGACTCAAGCGCCGGCTTTTGCAACCCTATTATTTGCATGGATCCGTGCTAACGACGTCCTGCCCCAAACGGACCGCAGCGCCGTTGCCAATGCTCGTGGTGCCGGTGGTGATTTTTATGCAGTATCCATCATCGTGAATCGCCGTGCGATACGGGCTTTTGGGCTGGCCACTACGACTTTGCCGGTGGTCCTTTCATTACAAGATCTCCACGTCGAAGGATCCAGTCTATCATATTGGAACCTGCATGATTACCCAATACGGATGTGGGTGGCGTCTCTTTCGATCTGTGTTGTTATTTTTTCTTCGGACATACGAGACCACAGTAGGTATAAAGAATGTCTGCTTTCCAACCATCATTTTGAATTTTCCCACCTCATCCCTCATCCGGTCTGTGCAGTCATCCAGACAGTCTTTCGTTACAACTTAACCTTCGTTCACCTTCATCATGAGGAATATCCTCCTCCTCGCCACCAGCTTTGCTGGTCTCGCTTTGGCCACCGACCCTTGCTATGACGGTGTCATTGGCAAGTTGAACGCCGTTCGCGATAGTGAAGGCATCAAGGCCTACTGCAAGCAACGCAAGGAGCCATGGAACTACGGTAACAAGTGGGAGGACAAGTACGACGGAAAGTGTGACCCCAAGAAGTGTGACTACAAGGAGATCAAGACGTGAGTTCACCAATACATTGATTTGGCAAGATAGATTGTATTGACGAGTTGTGGACAGCATCTTCGACAAGGTCCTTGACAAGGACGCAGATAAGTTCTGCGAGTGCTATGCTAAGCCATACAACCCACCACCACCACCTCCGCCACCATATGTTCCAGCTCCTCCACCAAAGCCGGACAACAAGCCTCCACCCTATGTGCCAGCTCCTCCGCCAAAGCCAGATAACAAGCCACCACCATACGTGCCAGCTCCTCCTCCAAAGCCAGATAACAAGCCACCTCCACCTGATCACGAGCACTACCCAAACAAGCCAGGTCCAGATTTCTGCAAGAAATGGCAATGCCCAAGCCAAGATGATTGTATCTGCCCGGAGGGCCAAGAAGAAAAGGATGGTCGTTGCGTCTGGAAGCCATGGCCAGTCTGCAAAGATAACCAGTGCCCAACAAACGACCGGTGCCAGTGCCCCAAGGACCTCGTTGAGAAGGATGGCAAGTGTGTTCCACCTCCATGCCCAGAAGGCAAGGAGCGCAACCCAAAGAGCGGCCAATGCGAATGCCCAGCTGGCACTGAGGACCGAAAGGGAGTCTGCTGCAAGGTCTGCAAATTCGGTCTCGTCCTGGACGAAAAGTATGGCACCTGCGTTTGCCCAGTGAAGGATCAAGTTTTCGACAAGTATGAGAAGGCTTGCGAATGTCCCGAAGGCACTGAACTCGCCAAGGACAAGAAGTCTTGCGTGAAGAAGCCAGAGCCATGCAAATACGGTCTTGTCAAGGATGAGCACTCTGATAAGTGTGTTTGCCCAATTTCCGACCAGATTTTCGACAAGGAATCGAAGAAGTGTGTCTGCCCCAAAGGCACCGAGCTCGATGACAAGAAGAAGCAGTGCAAGAAACCCGAAGTGACTTGCCCATATGGTTACGTCAAGGACGACAAGACCGGAAAGTGCGTACCAAAGCCAGAAAAGTGTGGTGACAATCAAGTTCCAGACAAGCACGATCAATCCAAGTGTGTGTGCAAGGATGGATATAAGCCAGACTCCTCGGATCCCAAGAAGTGCATTAAGGATGAGAAGCCACCAACTTACTGCGGAGACAACCAAGTTCCAGACAAGCACGACTCCTCCAAATGTGTATGCAAGGACG
>CATIWM010389836.1:0-16883 GCA_949671775.1 Mallotus repandus
CTAGATCTTTTATGATCTTCTCAAAATCTTCATGAAGAAAGTAAGTTCAAATAAAAACTTAATTATTGGGAGTAGAAGGAAAAATATACTAAATTAAGAACTAAACCATGGCTTTAGAATGTTCATGACAATAATAGTAGAAATATTATTGTGCATTTGTCACTTGGAGGTCAGAAGGTATATGCATTAAATATCATTCTTTTGTTAATTACTATATTTTTACAATTTTTTTATTTACATCTAAAGGCTAAGAGATCAAGAAATCTTACATAGTTGAACTTAAATAGACACTTCAACTACCACTACTGCTATAAGAGCCAGTCGAATTATCTTTATTCAACAACTAATGGCTTGGATTATAGCTTATTCTACTTCTTCATACTCAGGTTTTAATTTTTTTTTTCTATGTAGACTTTACTTTCTATTTTCTTACTTTTGAGCTACTTTACCTCTAGTACTTCTACCTCATTTACAAGTGAGCTATGATCATATCCAGTAGAGGACAAGGAAGTGGAGCTGTACCATGTCAACAACCAAGCCTATATTGAGAAGTTTTTGTCAAATACAACTATGATGGTAATGAAATGGGTATTATTAATAATACAAAAACTCAATGTGTTTTGGACGCTAACACCTTGCAACTAGGAAGGGATGAAAGATTTCAACGTTATTTTTTTGCTTGCTCCCACCCTATATAATTACATTGTTACCTCTTGGATAACAAAATAAAAACTTATTTCCAAGGTAAAAACTTTACTGTTTTGTCAAATAGTGAAGTCAAATTTTAGAGTGTCTTATTCGATGAGCCTACCGAGGTAAAAAAAAGACACAAAACTTGACTTCAATAAATCATAAAACAACCAAATTGTTAATGTCAAATGTGCCCAGTAAATATTTGACCATGGACACAGGAATAAAAGAGACTAGAATTTTTATTATCTTCTCAAAATCTTCATGAAGAAAGTAAGTTTGAATAAAACTAAATCATTGGGAGTAGAAGGAAAAGTATACTGAGTTAAGAACTAAAACATGACTTTTGAATGTTCATGACAATAATAGTGGACTTCCTAGATAAAGTATAAATATTATGGTTCATTTGTCGCCAGGAGGTCAGAAGGTATATGCATTAAATATTAGTCTTTCATGAATTACTTTATTTTTACATTTTTTTTATTCACATGTAAAGGGTAAGAGATGAAGAAGTTGTACATAGTTGAACTTAAATCGGCACTTCAACTACCGCTCTTGTTATTAGAGTCACTCCAACTACCAATATTCAACAGCTAAGTACTTGAATTATAATTTATTATACTTCTCCATACTCACTTTTTTATTTTTTATGTAGACTTTACTTTCTGTTTCTTTTTTTTTTCCTTTCCTGAGCTACTTCACCTCTGGCACTTCCTCCTCACTCATTAGTGAGCTATGATAGTATCCAGTAGAGGATAAGGAAGTGGAACTACACCACCTCCACAATCGAACCTATATTGAGAAGGTTTTTATCAAATACAATTCCGATGGTAATGAAATGGTTGTTATCACTAATACACAAACTCAATGTGTTTTGGATGCTAAAGCCTTGCAAATAGGAAGGGATGAATGATTTCAACACTATTTTTTTGCTTTATCCCAACCCATATAATTACATTGTTACCACTTAGATAACAAAATAAAAATGCTTTACACCAGCCATTTGAATGTAGTTTTAAGATTAGTTAGCCAAAAGCCTTGTTTTAGTTCTTTAGTTGTATACTTCCACTCCTAAAAATTTAGTTCATATTCAACCTCAGTTTGTTAATCAAGAATTTTAGAAGATCATGTCTTTTGTTTCTTATATCCATAGTCAAAATATTAATATTAATAATTTGATTTTTTTATCAAATAGTGGATTCATGTTTTGGAGTTCCATATTCAATTAGCCTATTGAGGTAAAAAAAAAATACACGAAACTTGACTTCACTATTTCACAAAACCACCAAATTGTTAATGTCAAATGTACCCAGTAAAGACTTGACCATGGACATAACAAATAAACGACACTAGATCTTTCATGATTTTCTCAAAAACTTGATGAAGAAAGTAGGTTCGAATAAAAACTTAATTATTGGGAGTAGAAGGAAAAGTGTACTGAATGAAGAACTAAACCATTGCTTTAGAATGTTCATGACAATAATGATAGACTTCTTAGGTATAGTAGAAATATTGTTGTGCATTTGTCACCTGGAGGATAGAAGGTATATGCATTAAACATCAGTCTATTATGAATTACTATATTTTTACACTTTTTTTTTATTTACATCTAAAGGCCAAGAGATAAGGAAGTCATACATAGTTGAACTTAAATAGGCACTTCAACTATCACTATTGTTATTAAAGTCACTCCAACTATCGCTATTGAACATCTAATAGCTTCTATGATAATTTATTCTACTTCTTCAGTCTTAAATTTTTATTTTTTTCTTCATAGACTTTACTTTCTGTTTTTTTTCCTTTCATGAACAACTTCACCTATGATACTTCTTCCTTATTGACAAGTGAGCTATGACAATATCAAGTAGAGGCCAAGGAAGTGGGGCTGCACGACCTCCACAACCAAGCCTATATTGAGAAGTTTTTGTCAAATACAACCATGAGTGTAATGAAATAGGCGTTTTTGCTGATACACAAACTCAATATATTTTGGACTCTATCACCTTGTAATTAGGAAATGATGAAAGATTTCAACATTATTTTTTCACTTTATTCCACCCTTTATAATTACATTGTTACCTTTTCGCTAGCAAAATAAAAATACTTTACAATAATAATTTTATTGTAGTTTTAAGATTAGTTAGCCAAAAGCCCTATTTTAGTTGTTGACTAGTATACTTCTACTCCCAATAATTCAGTTCCTATTCAGCCTCACTTTGTTTATCGAGATTTTTAGAAGGTCAGGTCTTTTATTTCTTATTTCCATTGTCAAAACTTTAATATTAACAATTTGACTGTTTGGTCAAATAGTGAAGTCAAGTATTGGAGTCTCTTATTTGATGAGCCTAATGAGGTAAAAAAATTCACAAAACTTGACTTCACTATTTCTCAAAACAACGAAATTGTTAATGTCAAGTGTACCTAGTAAAGATTTGACCATGGGCATAAGAAATAAAAGACACTAGACCTTTTATGATCTTCTCAAAATCTTCATGCAGAAAGTAGGTTCGAATAAAAACTAAATTATAGGAAGTAGAAGGAAAATTATACATAGTTAAGAACTAAAACATGGCTTTTGAATGTTCATGAAAATAATAGTAGAATTCTTAGATATAGTAGAAATAGTAGACTTCTTAGATATAGTAGAAATATTGCTGTGTATTTGTCACTTGGAGGTCAGAAGGTATATGCATTAAATATTACCCTTTTATGAATTGCTTTCTTTTATAATTTTTTTTATTTACATCTAAAGGGCAAGAGATCAAGAAGTTGTACATAGTTGAACATAAAAAGGCACTTCAATTACCACTATTTTAATTAGATTCATTCCAACTACCCCTATTCAACAACTAAGTACTTGGATTATAATTTATTCTACTTCTCTAGACTCAGCTTTTGATGTTATTCTATATAGACTTTACTTTCTATTTTTTTCCTTTCCTGAGCTACTTCATCTTTGGTGGTTCTACCTTATTCACAAGTGAGTTATGACAATTTACAGCAGAGGACAAAGAAGTGGAGCTGCACCACCTCCACAACTAAGCTTATATTGAGAAGTTTTTGTCAAATATAAATACGATGGTAATGAAACAGGGGTTTTTACTAGAACACAAACTCAGTGTGTTTTGGACGCTAAAACCTTGCAACTAGGAAGGGATGAAAGATTTTCGACAATATTTTTTTACTTGATCCCACCCTACATAATTACATTGTTACCTCTTGGATAACAAAAGAAAAATGCTTTACACTTACAATTAGAATGTAGTTTTAAGTTTTGTTAGCCAGAAGCCCTATTTTAGTTGTTGACTATCATACTTCTACTCCCAACAATTTTGTTCCTATTCAACCTCACTTTGTTTATCAACCTTTTAAGAAGGTCGTGTATTTTATTTCTTAATTCCATAGTCAAAACATTAATATTAACAATTTGACTGTTGTGTCAAATAGTGAAGTCAAGTTTTAGTGTCTCTTATTCGATGAGCCTAATGATGTAAAAAAAATTCACAAAACTTGACTTCACTATTTCTCAAAATAACAAAATCGTTAAGGTCAAATGTACCCAATAAAGATTTGACCATAGACATAAGAAATAAAAGACACTAGACTTTTTATGATCTTCTTAAAATCTTCATGAAGAAAGTAGGTTCGAATAAAAACTAAATTATTAGGAGTAGATGGAAAAGTATATTGAGTTAAGAACTATAACATGGCTTTTAAATGTTCATGACAATAATAGTAGACTTCTTCGATATAGTAGAAATAGTAGACTTCCTAGATAAAGTGGAGATAATGCTCTGCATTTGTCACTTAGAGGTCAGAAGGTTTATGTATTAAATAGTAGACTTCATGACAATATTTTCTACTTCTCTACACTCAGCTTTTTTTGTTTTTTCTATGTAGACTTTACTTTCTATTTTTTTTCCTTTCTTGAGCTACTTCACCTCTAGTACATCTTCCTCATTCACAAGTGAGTTATGACAATTTCTAGTAGAGGACAAGGAGGTGGAGCTGCTCCACCTCCATAACCAAGCCTATATTTAGAAGTATTTGTCAAATACAACTACGATGGTACTAAAACATGTGTTATTACTAATACGCAAACTCAATGTGTTTTGGATGCTAACACCTTGCAACTAGGAAGGGATGAAAGATTTCAACGTTAATTTTTCATTTGGTTCCAACCCACATAATTACATTGTTACCTCTTGGATAACAAAATAAAAATGCTTTACACCAGCCATTTGAATGTAGTTTTAAGATTAGTTAGCCAAAAGCCTTGTTTTAGTTCGTGACTTGTATACTTCCACACCTAAAAATTCAGTTCCTATTCAACCTCACTTTGTTCATCAAGATTTTTAGAAGATCGTGCTTTTATTTCTTATTTCCATACTCAAAACATTAATATTAAAAATTTCATTGTTATGTCAAATAGTGAAGTTAAGTTTTGGAGTCTCCTGTTCGATGAGCCTACTAAAGTAAAAAAAATACACAAAACTTGAATTCATAATTTCACAAAACAACCAAATTGTTAGTGTCAAATGTACCCAATAAAGATTTGACCGTGGACATAAGAAATAAAAGACATTAGATCTTTTAAGATTTTCTCAAAATCTTCATGAAGAAAGTAAGTACGAAAATAATTAAATTATTAGGAGTACTAGGAAAAGTACACTGAGTTAAGAACTCAAACATGGCTTTTGAATGTGCTTGACAATAATAGTAGACTTCTTAGATATAGTAGAAATATCGCTGTGCATTTGTCACTTGGAGGTGAAAAGGTATATGCATTAAAGATTAGCCTTTAATGAAATGCTTTATTTTTACATTTTTTATTTACATCTAAAGGCCAAAAGATCAAGAAGCCATGCATAATTGGACATTAATAGGCACTTCAACTCCCACTATTGTTATTAGACTCACTCCAGCTACCCCTATTCAACAACTAAGTACTTGGATTATAATTTATTCTATTTTTCCACACTTAGCTTTTTCTCTTTCTTCTATGTAGACTTTAATTTTTTTTTCTTTTTTTTTCTTTTCATTAGTTACGTCACCTCTGGTACTTCTTCCTCATTCATAAGTGAGCTACGACAATATCCAGCAGAGGACAAGGAAGGGAATCTGAACCACCTCCACAACCAAGACTATATTGAGAAGTTTTTGTCAAATGCAGTTGCGATGGTAATCAAACAGGTGTTATTACTAACTCACAAACTCAATGTATTTTGGATGCTAACTCCTTGCAACTGAGAAGGGATGAAAGATTTCAAAATTATTTTTTGCTTGATCCCGCCCCTCGTAATTACTTTGCTACCTTTTGGATAACAGAATAAAAATATTTTGCACAAACAATTTGAATGTAGTTTTAAGATTAGTTAACCAAAAGCCATGTTTTAGTTCTTGACTTGTGTACTTATACTCCTAACAATTTAGTTCCTATTCAACCTCACTTTGTTCTTCAAGATTTTTAGATGATCGTGCCTTTTTTTTTTACTTCCATAGTCAAAACATTAATATTAACAATTCGATTATTTTTGTCAAATAGTGAAGTCAAGTTTTAGAGTCTCTTATTCGATGAGCCTATTGAGGTAAAAAAATACACAAAACTTGACTTCACATTTTCACAAAACAACCAAATTGTTAATGTCAGGTGTACCCAATAAATATTTGAAGATGGACATAAGAAATAAAAGACGCTAGATCTTTTATGATCTTCTCAAACTTTTCATGAAGAAAGTAAGTTTGAAAAAAAAATTAAATCATTGGGAGTAGATAGAAAAGTATACTTAGTTAAGGACTAAAACATGACTTTTGAATATTCATGACAATGATAGGAGACTTAATAGATATAGTAGAAATATCACTTTGCATTTGTCACATGGAGGTCAGAAGGTGTATGCATTAAATATTAGCCTTTTATGAATTCCTTAATTTTTATATTTTTTTTATTTACATCTAAAGGCCAAGAGATCAAGATGTCATACATAGTTAAACACAAATAGGCACTTGAACCACCACTATTGTTATTAGAGTCACTCCAACTACCCCTATTCAGTAACTAAGTACTTGGATTATAATTTATTCTACTTCTCCACACTCAGCTTTTTATGTTATTTCTATGTAGACTTTATTCTATCTCATTCACAAGTGAGTTATGGCAATATCCAGCAAAGGAGAAGGAAGTGGAGTTGCACCACCTCAACAACGAAGCCTATATTGAGAAGTTTTTGTCAAATACAACTACGATGGTAATGAAACAGGTGTTATTACTAACGAACAAACTCAATGTGTTTTGGACGCTAAAACCTTGCAACTAGGAAGGGATGAAAGATTTCAACAATATTTATTTTGCTTGATCCCACCCCACATAATTACATTGTTACCTCTTGGATAACAAAATAAAAATGCTTTACACTAACAATTTAAATGTAGTTTTAAAATTAGTTAGCCAAAAGCCCTGTTTTAGTTGTTGACTAGTATACTTCTACTCCCAATAATTCAGTTCCTATCCAACCTCACTTTCTTCATCAAAATTTTTAGAAGGTCGCATCTTTTATTTCTTATTTCCATATTGAAAACTTTAATTTTAACAGTTTGACTGTTTTGTCAAATAGTGAAGTCATGTTTTGGAGTCTCTTATTTGACGAGCCAAATAAGGTCAAACAAATTCACAAAACTTTATTTCACTATTTCTCAAAACAACAAAATTGTTAATGGCAAATGTACCCAGTAAAGATTTGACCATGGGCATAAAAAATAAATGACACTAGACCTTTTATGATCTTCTCAAAATCTTCATAAAGAATGTAGGTTTAAAGAAAAACTAAATTATTTGGAGAAAAAGGAAAAGTATACTAAGTTAATAACTAAAACATGGCTTTTAAATGTTCATGACAATAATAGTAGACTTCTAAGATATAGTATAAATAATAGACTTCTAACATAAAGTATAAATATTGTTGTTCATTTGTCGCCAAGATGTCAGAAGGTATATGCACTAAATATTAGCCTTTTATGAATTGCTTTCATTTACATCTAGAGGTCAAGAGATGAACAAGTCGTACATAGTTGAACATAAATAGGCACTTCAACTTCCACTATTTTAATTAGAGTCATTCCAACTACCCTTATTCAACAACTAAGTACTTGAATTATAATTTATTCTACTTCCCCACACTCAACTTTTTTATGTTTTTTCTATGTAGACTTTACTTTTTGTTTTTTCCTTTTTGAGCTACTTCACCTCTAATACTTCTACCTCATTCAGAAGTAAGCTATGACAATATCCAATAGAGGACAAGGAAGTGGAGCTGCTCCACCTCAACAACCAAGCCTATATTCATAAGTTTTTTTTAAATAAAACTACGATGGTAATGAGATGGGTGTTATTACTAATACACAAACTTAATGTGTTTTGGATGCTAACACCTTACAACTAGGAAGGGATGAAAGATTTCAACATTATTCTTTCGCTTGGTCCCACCCCACGTAATTACATTGTTACCTCTTGGATAACAAAATAAATATGTTTTATGCCAACCTTTTGAATGTGGTTTTAAGATTAGTTAGCTAGAAGCCCTGTTTTAGTTCTAGACTTCTAGACTTATACTCCTAAAAAAATTCACAAAACTTGACTTCCATAAATGAAAAAACAGCTAAATTGTTAATGTTAAATATGCCTAGTAAATATTTGACCATGGACAAAGGAAATAAAAGACACTATATCTTTTATGATCTTCTCAAAATCTTCATGAAGAAAGTAAGTTTGAATAAAAACTAAATCATTGGGAGTATAAGGAAAAGTATACTAAGTTAAGAACTAAAACATGGCTTTTGAATGTTCATGACAATAATAGTAGACTTTTTAGATATAATATAAATATTATGGTGCATTTGTCACCTGGAGGTGAGAAGGTATATGTATTAAATATTAGTCTTTTATGAATTGCTTTATTTTTGCATTTTTGTATTCACATCTAAAGGGTAAGAGATGAAGAAGTCGTTCATAGTTGAACTTAAATTGACACTTTAACTACCCCTATTCAACAACTAAATACTTGGATTATAACTTATTCTACTTCTCTACACTTATTTTTTATTTTTTTTATGTAAACTTTACTTTTTGTTTCTTTTTTCCCTTTCCTGTGCTACATCACCTCTAGCACTTCTTCCTCATTCACTAATAAGCTATGACAGTACCCAGCATAGGACAAGGAAGTGGAGTTGAACCACCTCCACAACCGAGCCTATATTGAGAAGTTTTTGTCAGATACAACTACGATGGTAATGTAACTGGTGTTATCACTAATGCAGAAACTCAATGTGGTTTGGACGCTAAAACCTTACAACTAGGAAGAGATGAAAGATTTCAATATTATTTTTTCGCTTTATCCCACCACCCCACATAATTACATTATTACCTCTTAGATAACAAAAGAAAAATGCTTTACACTAGCCATTTGAATGAAGTTTTAAGATTAGTTAGCCAAAACCCTTGTTTTAATTCTTCAGTTGTATACTTCCACTCCTAGTAATTTAGTTCATATTAAACCTCACTTTGTTAATTAAGATTTTTAGAAAATCATGACTTTTATTTCTTATATCCATAGTTAAAACATTAATATTAACAATTTGATTATTTTGTCAAATGGTGAAGTCAAGTGTTGGAGTCTCTTATCTGATGAGCCTACTGAGATAAAAAAAATACACAAAACTTGACTTCACTAATTAACAAAACAATCAAATTGTTAATGTCAAATGTACTCAGGAAAGATTTGACCATAGACATAACAAATAAATGACGCTAGATCTTTTATGATCTTCTCAAAATCTTCATGAAGAAAGTAAGTTCAAATAAAAACTTAATTATTTGGAGTAGAGGGAAAAGTATACTGAATTAAGAACTAAACCATGGCTTTTGAAAGTATAATAGACTTTTTAGGTATAGTAGAAATATTGTTGTGCATTTTTCACATGGAGGTCAAAAGGTATATGCATTAAATATCAGTCTTTTATGAATTACTTTATTTTTACACTTTTTTTATTTACATCTAAATGCCAATAGATCAAGAAGTCGTACATAGTTGAACTTGAATAGGCACTTCAACTACCACTATTGTTATTAGAGTCACTCCAACTATCGCTATTCAACAACTAATGGCTTGGATTATAACTTATTCTACTTCTTCATACTTAGCTTTTTATTTTTTTTCATTATAGAATTTATTTTCTATTTCTTTTTTTCCTTGCTTGAGCAACTTCACCAAAGATACTTCTTCCTTATTGACAAGTGAGCTATGGCAATATCCAATAGAGGCTAAGGAAGTGGAACTGAACCACCTCCACAACCAAGCCTATTTTGAGAAGTTTTTATTAAATGCATTGACGATGGTAATGAAATGGGTGTTATTACTAATACACAAACTCAATGTGTCTTTAACGTTAATACCTTGCAACTTGGAAGGGATGAAAGATTTCAACTTTATTTTTTCACTTAATCCCACCCTATATAATTACATTGTTACCTCTTGGATAACAAAATAAAAATGTTTTACAGTAGCAATTTTATTGTAGTTTTAAGATTATTTAGCCAAAAGCCCAGTTTTAGTTGTTCACTAGTATACTTTTACTCCTAACAATTCATTTTGTATTCAGTCCCACTTTGTTCATTAAGATTTTTTGAAGGTCATGTCTTTTATTTCTTATTTCCATTCTCAAAACTTTAATATTAACAATTTGACTCTTTTGTCAAATAGTGAAATCAAGTTTTGTAGTCTCTTATTCAATGAGCCTAATGAGGTAAAAAATTCACAAAACTTGACTTCACTATTTCACAAAATAACCAAATTGTTAATGTCAAATGTACCTAGTAAAGATTTGACCATGGACATAACAAATAAATAATACAAGATCTTTTATGTTCTTCTCAAAATATTCATGAAGAAAGTAAGTTCAAATAAAAAATTAATTATTGGGAGTAGAGGGAAAAGTATACTAAATTGAGAACTAAAACATGACTTTAGAATGTTCATGACAATAATAGTAGAATTCTTAGATATAGTAGAAATAGTAGAATTCTTAGATATAGTAGAAATAATAGACTTCTTAGATATAGTAGAAATAGTAGACTTCTTAGATATAGTAGAAATATTGTTGTGCATTTGTAACATCGAGGTCAGAAGGTATATGCATTAAATACTAGCCTTTTAAGAGTTGCTTTCTTTTACAATTTTTTTATTTACATCGAAAGCCTAAGAGATCAAGAAGTCGTACATAGCTGAACATAAATAGGCACTTTAACTACCACTATTGTAATTAGAGTCATTCCAACTACCCATATTCAACAACTAAGTACTTGGATTATAATTTATTCTACTTCTCCACACTCAGCTTTTTAGGTTTTTTCTATGTAGACTTTACTTTCTATTTTTTTCCTTTGTTGAGCTACTTCATCTCTAGTACTTCTAGCTCATTCACAAGTGAGTTATGACAACATCCACTAGAGGATAAAGAAGTGGAGCTACACCACCTCCAAAACCAAGCGTATATTGCGAAGTTTTTGTCAAATACAACTACGATGGTAATGAAATGGGTGTTATTACTAATACACAAACTCAATGTGTTTTGGATGTTAAAACCTTACAACTAAGAAGGGATGAAAGATTTCAACAATATTTTCACTTGATCCCACCCCACATAATTACATTGTTACCTCTTAGATAATAAAATAAAAAGGCTTTAACTAATAATTTGAATGTAGTTTTAAGATTAGTTAGACAAAAGCCCTGTTTTAGTTGTTGAGTAGTATACTTCTACTCCCAATAATTCAGTTCCTATTCAACCTCACTTTGTTCATTAAGATTTTTAGAAGGTCGTGTCTTTTATTTGTTATTTCCTTAGTCAAAAATTTAATATTAACAATTTGACTATGTTTGCGAAACAGTGAAGTCAAGTTTTGGAGTCTCTTATTTGATGAGGCTAATGACATAAAAAAATTCAGAAAACTTGACTTCATTGTTTCTCAAAACAAAAAAATTATTAATGTGAAATGTATCCAGTAATGATTTGACCATGGACATAAGAAATAAAAGACACTAGACCTTTTATGATTTTCTCAAAATCTTCACGATGAAAGTAAGTTCGAAAAAAAACTAAATTATTGGGAGTAGAAGGAAAAGTATACCGAGTTAAGAACTAAAACATGGATTTTAAATGTTCATGACAATAATAGTAGACTTCTTAGATATAGTAGAGATAGTAGACATTGTAAATAAAGTAGAGATACTGCTATACTTTTGTCAACTGGAGGTCAGAAGGTATATGCATTAAATATTAGCATTTTATGAATTGCTTTCTTTTACATTTTTTTTATTTGCATCTAATGGCCAAGAGATCAAGAAGTTGTACATAGTTGAACATAAATAGGCACTTCAACTACCTCTATTTTAATTAGAGTCATTCCAACTACCCCTATTCAATAACTAAGTACTTGGATTATAATTTATTCTACTTCTCCGCACTTAGCTTTTTTTGTTTTCTCTATGTACACTTTACTTTCTAACTTTTTCCTTTCCTCAAATACTTCTCCTCTGATACTTCTACCTCATTCACGAGTGAGCTATGACAAATATTTAGCAAAGGATAAGGTAGTGGAGCTGGACCACCTCCACAACCAAGCCTATATTGAGAAGTTTTTAAAGAATACAACTATGATGGTAGTGAAACTGGTGTTATTAGTAATAATAACACCTTGCAACTAGGAAGGGATGAAAGATTTCAACATTAATTTTTCCTTTGGTCCCACCCCACATAATTACATTGTTACATCTTGGATAATAAAATAAAAATGTTTTACACCAACCTTTTGAATGTAGTTTTAAGATTAGTTAGTTAAAAGCCTTGTTTTAGTTCTAGACTTGTAAACTTCTACTCCCAACAATCAATTTTATTGTTTTGTCAAATAGTGAAGTCAAGTTTTGGAGTCTCTTATTCAATGAGCCTACTAAGGTTAAAAAAACATAAAACTTAACTTCACTACTTTACAAAACAACCAAATTGATAATGCCAAATGTACCTAGTAAATATTTTACCATGGACATAGGAAATAAAAGACACTAGATCTTTAATGATCTCAAAATCTTCATGAAGAAAGTCAGTTTGAATAAAAACTAAATCATTGGGAGTAGAAGGAGAAGTATACTGAGTTAAGAACTAAAACATGGCTTTTGAATGTTCAAGACAATAATAGTTGATTTCTTAGAAATAGTATAAATATTATGGTGCATGTCACCTGGAGGTCAGAAGGTATATGCATTAAATATAAGTCTTTTATGAATTGCTTTATTTTTAGCTTTTTTTATTCACATCTAAAGGGCAAGAGATGAAGAAGTCATACATAGTTGAACTTAAATAGGCACTTTAATTGCCACTATTATTATTAGAGTCACTCCAACTAACCCTATTCAACAACTAAGTACTTGCAATATAATTTATTCTACTTCTCCACACTCAATTTTTTATTTTTTTCTTTGTAGGACATTACTTTCTGTTTCTTTTTTTCCTTTCCTGAGCTACTTCATCTCTGGCACTTCTTCCTTATTCACAAGTGAGTTATGACAATATCCAGCAGAGGATAAGGAAGTGGAGCTGCAACACCTCCACAACCGAGCCTATATTGAGAAGTTTATGACAAATACAACTCAATGGTAATGAAACATGTGTTATCACTAATGCACAAACTCAATGTGTTTTAGATGCTAAAACCTTGCAACTAGGAAGGGATGAAAGATTTCAACATTATTTTTTCACTTTATCCGACCCCACATAAATACATTGTTACCTCTTGGATAATAAAAAAGTTGCTCTACAACAACTATTCGAATGTAGTTTTAAGATTAGTTAGCGAAAAGCCTTATTTTAGTTCTTAACTTGTATCCTTTCACTCTCAACAATTCTGTTCCTATTCGACCTCACTCTGTTCATCAAGATTTTTAGAACATCATGTCTTTTATTTCTTATATCCATTGTCAAAACATTAATATTAACAATTCCATTGCTTTGTCAAATAGTAAAGTCAAGTTTTGTAGTCTCTTATTCGAGCAGCCTACTGAGGAAAAAAAAATACACAAAACTTGACTTCACTATTTCACAAAATAACCAAATTGTTAATGTCAAATGTACCTAGTAAAGATTTGACAGTGGACATAACAAATAAATGACACTAGATCTTTTATAATCTTCTCAAAATCTTCATGAAGAAAGTAAATTCAAATAAAAACTAAAAAAAGGCTTTTGGCTAACTAATCTTAAAGCTACATTAAAATGGCTAGTGTAAAGCATTTTTATCTTGCTATCCAATCGGTAATAATGTAATTATATGGGGTGGGATAAATTATAATCGAAGTACTTAGTTATTGAATAGGGTTAGTTGGAAAGACTCTAATAACAATAGTGGTAGTTGAAGTGCCTACTTAAGTTCAACTATGTACAACTTATTTATCTCTTGCCCTTTCGATGTGAATAAAAAAATGTAAAAATAAAGAATTCATAAAAACTTATATTTAATGCATATACCTTCTGACCTCCAGGTGACATGCACCATAATAATTATACTATATCTAAGAAGTCTACTATTATTGTCATGAATATTCAAAAGCCATGTTTTAGTTTTTAACTCAGTAAACTTTTCCTTCTACTCCCAATGATTTAGTTTTTATTCAAACTTACTTTCTTCATGAAGATTTTGAGAAGTTCATAAAAGATCTAGTGTCTTTTATTTCCGACGTCCATGGTCAAATCTTTACTTGGTACATTTGATATTAACAATTTGGTTGTTTTGTGAAGTAGTGAAGTCAAGTTTTGTGTTTTTTTTTACCTCAGTAGGCTCATCAAATAAGAGACTCCAAAACATGACTTCACAATTTGACAAAACAATAAAATTTTTAATATTAAAGTTTTTATCTTAGAAATAAGAAATAAAAGACATGCTCTTCTAAAAAAATTGATGAAAAAAGTGAAGTTAAATAGGAACTGAATTGTTGGGAGTTTAAGTCAACAAGTTTAGAACTAAAAGATGGCTTTTAGCTAACTAATCTTAAGAGTATATTCAAAAGGTTGGTGTAAAACATTTTTATTTTGTTATCCAAGAGGTAACAATGTAATTATGTGGGGTGGGGCCAAGCAAAAAAATAATGTTGAAATCTTTCATCCCTTCCTACTTGCAAGTGTTAGTGTCCAAGGAAGTGGAGCTGCACCACCTTTGGTACATCTCCCTCATTCACAAGTCACCTCAACAACCAAGCCTATATTGAGAAGTTTTTGTCAAATTCAACTACGATGGTAATGAAACAAGTGTTATTACTAATACACAAACTCAATGTGTTTTGGATGCTAACTCCTTGCAACTAGGAAGGGATGAAAGATTTTAACATTATTTTTTCACCTGATCCCACCCCACAAAATTACATTGTTACCTCTCGGATAACAAAATAAAAATGTTTCGCACTAACCTTTTGAATGTAGTTTTAAGATTAGATAGCCAGAAACTCTATTTTAGTTCTTGACTTGTATACCTCTACTCAAAATAATTCAGTTCCTATTCAACCTCACTTTTTTCATTGAGATTTTTAGCAGATCATGTCTTTTATTTTTCATTTCCATAGCAAAAATGTTAATATTAACAATTTGATTGTTTTGTCAAATAGTGAGTCATGTTTTGGAGTCTCTTATTTGATGAGCCTACTGAGGTCAAAAAAACACACATCACTTGATTTCACTATTTCACAAAACAACCAAATTGTTAATGTCAAATATACCCAGTAAAGATTTGACCATGGGCATAACAAAATAAAAGACACTAGATCTTTATGGTCTTCTCAAAATTTTCATGAAGAAAGTAAGTTCGAAGAAAAATTAAATTATTGGAAGTAGAAGGAAAAGTATACTGAGTTAAGAACTAAAACATGGCTTTTAAATGTTCATACCAATAATAGTAGACTTTTGAGATATAGTAGAAATATCGTTGTGCATTTGTCACCTGGAGGTCAGAAGGTATATGCATTAGATATTAGCCTTTTATGAATTGCTTTATTTTTACAATTTTTATTTACATCTAAAGGCCAAACGATCAAGAAGTCGTGCCTAGTTAAACATAAATAACACACTTCAACTACAACTATTATTATTAGAGTCATTACAACTACCCCTATTCAACAACTAAGTAGTTGGATTATAATTTATTCTACTTCTCCACACTCAGCTTTTTCTTTTTATTTTGTGTAGACTTTACTTTCTGTTTCTTTTTTTTTCCCTTTTCCTGAGCTACTTCACCCTTAGTACTTCTTCTTTATTCACAAGTGAGTTATGACAATGTCCAGTAGAGGACAAGGAAGTCGAGCTGCACCACCTCAATAACCAAGCCTATATTGAGAAGTTTTTGTCAAATACAACTACGATGGTAATGAAAAAGGTGTTATTACTAATACGCAAACTCAATATGTTTTGGATGCTCACACCTTGCAACTAGGAAGGGATAAAATATTTCAACATTATTTTTTCACTTGGTCCTATCCCACATTATTACATTGTTACCTGTTGGATAATAAAATAAAAATGTTTTACACCAGCCTTTTGAATGTAGTTTTAAGATTAGCTAGCTAAAAGCCCTTTTTTGTTCAAGACTTGTAGACTTATACTCCCAACAATTCAGTTCCTAGTTAACCACTTGTATCATCAACTTTTTTAGAAGATCATGTCATTTATTTCTTAGTTCCAAGGTAAAAACATTAATATTAACAATTTTATTGTTTTGTCAAATAGTGAAGTCAAGTTTTGGAGTCTTTTATTCGATGAGCCTAATGAGGTAAAAACAACACAAAACTTGACTTTGCTACTTCACAAAACAACAAAATTGTTAATATCAAGTGTACCAAGTAAAGATTTGACCGTGCACATAGGAAATAAAAGACACTAAATCTGTTATCATCTTCTCAAAATCTTCATGAAGAAAGTAAGTTTGAATTAAAACTAAATCATTGGGAGTAGAAGGAAAAGTGTACTGAGTTAAGAACTAAAACATGGCTTTTGAATGTTCATGACAATAATAGTAGACTTCTTAGATATAGTATAAATATTATGGTGCATGTCACTTGGAGGCAAGAAGGTATATGCATTAAATGTAAGTCTTTTATGAATTG
>CATIWM010389908.1:0-11982 GCA_949671775.1 Mallotus repandus
ATTTATTTGTTGTAGTATCATTGTTTTGTATTTTATTCATTCTGTTTCATTATGTTATTTAGATTTTGATTTCATTTAATTTTATTCTTATTTTAATTAAACACTAATTTTATTGATTTTATTTTCATGTTTATGCTCATAATGATGGGAGCGACATGAGCCATGTGGTAGATGTGGAGATTACATAACCATCTATGAAGGTCCACGGAATGCCATGGATTAATTCCTCTTAAAATAACGTAGTTTTAGGTTTATTCTATTTTTTGTGTTTTAGTGGTAATTGCATTGTGCATTTATTTTTGATTTTTGGGTATGTAATTATTATTATATGTAGGAATTGTAATAGCCCCGATAGAGGGAAGAATAGTGTAATCTTTATTTTTCTGCACGTTAAAATCAATTAGTAACTTAGGACCATTTGCCCATTTGGTAAATACCTTAGTAAAATTAATGATGGTTTTAGTTAATTAGGATGCATGAAATTAAATTAGGGTTAGAGATCATTACTTGAATGTTTTTCTATGTTTATTCATTTATTTGGGCTTATTTCTTAGTTTTTATTTTTTTTGGGCCCCAAGCCCATGTGTAGGTTTTAATTCAAGTAATTGATAGGCTTCAAAATTGGTTTTAGATTTAATTAAAAACAACTTAGGCCCATTTAGATTAATTTAGATTTTAGGCCCATTTTTAGTTAAATAAAATTAACTTAGACTTAGTTCAGCCCATTAATAAAGCCTTCTTCATAATTTGTAGACTTAGGATCATTTTTTTAATTAAAATTGATTAGAATTAAGCCCAATAATTAATTTCTTTTTCTTTTAAAATTTAATAGACTTAGGCCCACTTTTAGAATTAAAATAAATAGATTTAGGCTCACTAATTACCAAAATGTAGGCCCACTTTTAGTTCCATTTCACTTGTAAATAAAATATGTAGATTTAGTTAACTTAAATTAAAATCAAATGTCTTTTTTTTAGGGACATTACGCTTTGAATGCATTTTTTATGTGTTTTTTCATGGATTGGTTGCCTTAGGGTTAGATGGATGTTCAATTAAGGTTTAATGAAATTGCATGTAATTAAGGAATAAGATAGTAATCCATAAGATAATTCCAAATGAACACAAGACTGAAAGAAGTTGGTATTCCGTATCCAAAACTCTTGGTTGTGGTGCTAGCTTGTATTAGAGAATCGAGTTACCACCACTTGCTATTTTTCCCATTTATTACCCTGGGTGGCGACTGCTCATCTCCACGCCATGTCTTTGTGATAGTGGTTAGTGTATTCCCTAGAGGCCTGAGCTCAAACAGTGTCACGGTTGCAATAAACTTGGGTGCGCGTTGAACCCCACCATCTACACCTACCATTCTGCATCAACACATAACCTAGGCCAACTCTGGAAGCATCACGATACACAGTGAACTTCTTCTCTCCATTAGGCAAAGTTAAAACTGGAGCTGTGGTCAATTTCTCCTTCAGAAGCTGAAAACTGTTCTCAGAAGCTTCTGACCACACAAACTTCACATTCTTCTGAGTTAGGTGGGTCATAGGTGCTACAATTCTTGAGAAGTCCTAAACAAATCGCCTATAGTACCCACCCAAACCTAAGAAACTTCAAATCTCAGTGACTATTATCGGTCTAGGCCACTCAGACATTGCCTCAATCTTCTGTGGACAATATGAATACCATCCTTAGACATTACATGTCCTAGGAACGCTACACTCTCCAACCAGAAATCACACTTCGAGAATTTAGCAAAAAACCGATGTTCTCTCAATGTCTGGAGTACTGTCCTCAAGTGATATACGTGTTCTTCCATACTCTTCGAATACACCAGCATATCATTAATCAACACCACTATAAACTGATCCATAAATGGTTTCAACACTCTGTTCATCAGATCCATGAAAGCAGCCGGTGCATTAGTTAACCCGAAGGACATCACCAGAAACTCATAATGGCCATATCAGGTACAGAATGCCATTTTAGGAATGTCGACTTCACTGATCCATAACTGATGATAACCCGACCTCAGGTCAATCTTGGAGAAGAACTGTACACCCTGAAATTGATCAAACAAATCATCTATCCTCGGAAGAGGATACTTATTCTTAATTGTCACCTTGTTTAGCTCTCTATAATCAATGCACAGTCTAAGTGTATCATCCTTCTTCTTTACAAATAGGACTGGTGCACCTTAAGAAGAAACATTAGGTCTAATGAAACCCTTGTCCAGCAAAACTTGCAACAGCTTCTTTAATTCTTTCAATTCTGCCGGAGCCATCCTATAAGGCGACATAAAGATAGAAGTTGTGTTTGGAACCACATCAACACAGAATTCGATCTCTCTGTGAGGTGGTAAACCCGGTAACTCATCAGAAAAGACATCTAGAAACTTACATGCTACTGGAACATCTGAGATGGATGTCTTCTTAACTGTAGTATCCCTGACTAATGCCAAGTATCCCTGACATCCTTTTCTCAGCATCTTCATAGCCATGATAGCGGAGATAAGATTCTGAGATGCAGAACTCTTGTCACCCAAAAACTTAAATTCTTCATCATTCAAAATTTTTGAAAATCACCTCTTTACTCCAACAATCAACTGTGGCATAGTGCCAAGATAACCAATCCATTCCAAGGATCACATCAAAATCCATCTCATCCAACAACACTAAGTCTACTAACAACTCTCTTCCCTCTACTAACACCAGACACCCAAGAAGCACAACATCGGTGTCTAATAAGTCAGTTAGAGGTGTGGCAACCGATAAAGGAGCTACCATCCTTGCGGCTTGCCAACCTGACTTAGACGCAAAAATAGGGGACACAAAAGAATGGGTAGAACCCGGATCAAGCAAGACTCTAGCGTCAAAGAAATATACTGGGAGTGTACTTGCGACAACGGCATTGGATGCCTGAGCATCCTGCTGAGTAAGAGTGAAGACTCTAGCTTGTCCTCTCCCTCCCTGCTGATTGGTAGAAGCCTGACCAAAGTCTCTCATGCTACCTCGGCCTAGCCCCTGCTGGGCCACAAACTGTGAGGTACTCTGATACTGAGCTGGTGGCATCCGATAAGGAGCTGGTGCTACACTGGTAGTGGAATACTGTGAAAACTATTGTTGATAACCAGAATAAGGGCACGCTCTAGCAAAATGTCTCGTCTGCCCGCATTAAAAACATGCTTCCGGAGCCATGTAACATTGTCCCTGATGGACTCTCCCGTACAACTGGCAAACACTTGCTGTAGATCTTGTGCTACCATAATCAGAGCTCTGGCTGCAGATCTTGTGCTGCCATAGTTGGAGCTCTGGCTGCAGATCTTGTGCTGCCATAATCGGAGCTCTGGCTGCTACAACTATTGGTAGCACCAAAACCAAATCTAACTAGTCTGCGAGCTCCACTACGACCATGCCTGCTACTCCTGTGAGCACTTTGTTGAGGTCTCTAGCCCTGCTGAGCAAATCCTCTCCGCTGACTACTAGAGCTAAACTGAAATGTAGAGTATGGAGTGCTCTGAAATCCTCCTACCTGAACACCTCCCAACAAATAATAATCAGGCATAGCTCCTTGCCTGATCAATCTGAGCTCTACCTCCTTGGCCAACTCTATCACAGATTCAAGAGTCAAGCCTGTAGTCAACATCCCAGCGAACGCATAACCCAAACCAGTAACGTAAGTAGTGACTGCGAAATACTGGTCTCTCATCAAGTCCACAGAATACCGACCAAGTCGGAGAAACTCTCTAGTGTACTCCTTTACTGACCTGTCGCCTTTGAAAATGTTCGTCAGTCGGAGTCTGTAACTCATCCTCAAAGGCTCTGGGCAAAAGCATCTCATGAACCTCTCTCTAAACTGAGCCCAGGTAAATGTCATCATATGGGGCTAGATGACCTGAACGAACCAATCCAGTGCTGACCCCTCAACTGATAAGTCGATGATCAGTATCCTCTGATAGTATGTATGTGCAGTCTGAGTCCTCGACTCGATCGCATGAAGGAAATCCAATGGATCTGATGTCCCATCAAAAGATATCCTACCGACCCTGGCATAAAACAATGCTGCCTCTAGGTCTGACATACCCTATTAAAGTGGAGGTTGCATAGTTGGTATGGCCTGGGGCACAGTTGCTGCACCCTGCTAAAGTCTAGATGCAAAGGCAGCTTTGATAAATTCCTGGTCTGCAAGTTCCTCATCCTACAACTCTCTCTGCCTACGGCGACCTGCCACTCTTCCGCATCTACCTCTACCTCTACCCATTCACCTAACTGGCGGCTCAAGGTCTTGAGCCTCATCATGATAAGACTCACCATCATCGACCGGTGGAGCAAATCATGCTCGCCTCATTCTGAAAAGACAAAAACAAGTAAAAGCTCAAACAACAACAGACAGCCTAACGGTTAAGCAAAAAACTAAAAACAACAAAGACTTTTTAAGGACGTAATCAAACATAATTGCTGCAGTAGTTTCATAGAAAACTCAATTTTAGCAACCTAAGTCCACAATACTAAACCTAGGCTCTGATACCAACTTTGTCATGACCCAACCCAAGAGTCATGACCGATGCTAGGGAACGAGAATTCACACGAATCTAGAACTCATAACAAGCCTTAAACAAAAATAAAACATTCAACAAACATATAAAAATACCTCAGAATTAACACTTTTAATAATATAAAGAAAACTCCTAATCATATCATAATAAAATATTTACACAAATATTCAAATACATAACTTCAGTCTAAAACAACATCACATACTACACAAGATATACTATTACTACAGCGTCTAATAAAATACAAGAAAATATGACAGTTCAAAATTTACATAAGTCAGCTAGGGAAGAAAGAGTTCGGTGAAGATTACTACTAATAGAGGTCTGACGAGAAGAATCCTGAAAAATAATTGAGGGGGGTCAGACCTCACTGAATGAATCATTATTATATATATGCATGTAACATAATGCACGTACACACAAACATCAATAATAATATTCTTATATTTATATTTATATAAATATACATACGATTCACATACATGCTTGAAAATATTTTTCAAGATTTATTTTATTAGAGGATCGGAGCAGAACCCTAAAAATTCTGCAACCTCGATTTCTAAACCTCACTAGCCAACATGCTCACTTAAATACAAAAATATTTCTTTTTTCCAAATTGACAGTGGACTGGCTCCAAGACACTAAGTCAACCGAGCTCCCGCAGTCTCACTGCCGGCATGATTGGCCCCAAGACACTAAGTCAACCGAGTTCCAGTAGTCACGCTCTCAACCATAATTCTCAATATAATAATTAAATCATCAATCAATAATCATTTCCTATCATCTAACGTATTATTGTGCAACAGTCCTAGTGTGACCCACTATGTGGCACGTTCTACAGTTATCCTCCAAAAATATTTATTTCAAGATAAATAAGTATTTCATATTAAATAAAGTATTAAAATTTTATAAAATATGCACGGTATTTAAAATACGCAAATAATTATGGCATTAATTAATATATATAAAACATGTATATATATAATAATGCGATAATAACAATAATTAAAATAAATGCAATATGACATATTGAAATTCACATTTATTTAAAACATGGATGCCAATATTATATTCCTATATGCCATGCATATATATAATAATAACTCACAGGTATATGCTCCTATACTCAGGTTCGGCTGGTCCGGTCCAGAAGGGCTAGCTTGCGGTGTGGCTAAAAGAAAATAATAATAAATAATTAATTAGAAATAAATTCCTAATTTTATACTTTAGAGATTTCTAAAGAACGACTCGATCTAAGACTCGACTCAACTAAGACTCAAAATTAAGATCGACCCGATATCATATTTTACGAGAAATCTACCGAAAATTCGGCAGAGTCTCCTTTGTAAAATGGACATCTCTCTACTAAAAATAGAGTCGATCCTGCATGCAAACACACTTCTAAAGATTCACAATTCAATTTCTAAGGTTGGGCCCCCGAACTACAATCATTGCCCAATCGAGAACCAACACAATTCTCAATCAATAAAATAATATAATAATTTCTCAAATCATCAAATATCTCATAAAAATATTAAAAACATATATTTTCCAAATAAATGATAATATTCTATTTTTTCAATAATATTTTGCTAATAAAATTCATAAATGGAATAAAATTCCATTTTACAATTAAATAAGCATAAATTGTAAATAATTACTGAAATTACTTATTAATATCATAAAAATAATAAAATACTGATTTAACTTAAAAATAACAAATAAGTTTATTTTCCATATATATTTTTTCAAAATTAACACTAATTAACAATTAATTGAAAATAACTATAAAAATTATTTTTCATATCTTTATTAACCAAAAATGGTCTAAAACCAAATAATTAACAACAATTTCAATTAAAATCAAATAATTTGCTAAATTCCAATAATTTCCTGAAATTTACTAATAATTAACTAAAATATAAAAATCCAATAATTTGCTAAATAGTAAATAATTCATAAAAATTATTTTGACACTATTTTTTATTCAAAAAATGTCCAAAACATAATAATTAACAATAATTTCAACTAAAATATAAAAATTACTCATTTATACTAATTTTTCCAAAAATTTATTTTTTTACTTAAACCTTCAAAAATTCATAATAAAAATTCTATACATAATTTTAATAAACTTTCTTCACAAAGCTTGTTCAAAATATAACAAAGAATTTATTAAAAATATAAAATTTTTCTGACCGGGGACTGTCTGGAACAGTGCCATAAACAGTAATCCGAACTCGGAAAAATTCAAGATTTTTAGAAAAATAAATAAAATCATATTTGGGTAGCTCACAATCTCTACAACAATCAATCCTAAAGCAATTATCTCAAATAAAATCAAATTCAAGCTCAAATCAGCAAAAAACTCAAAATATTCAAATTTGAATTATTGATAAATGGAGTAGTTCCCAAAGTCCAAACTCGAAACGGTTTGAAGATTTCACAAGCCCAAAGGACAAGCATTCAAAAGAGACCAACCTCATCTATTGGGGTCGCCGGTGAAGAAAGTAAAATTTCGGCCAAAAAAGAACAAAACCGAGAGAAAGAGGAAGAAACATCGCCAGAACTAAGGGAGGAGGATGGCGTCAGCTTGCTGCAGCTGGTGAAGGCACACGGTGGTTTAGGTGGTGGCTGGCCGGACGGAAATGGTGGAAAGGAAAGGAAACAGAGAAAGAAGAAGAAGAAAAAAAAAAGGCTTCTGCGTTTTTTTTTTTTTAATAGCTGCTGTCTCTTTTTTTTTAATAATAATAATAATAATAATAGAACATTAATATAAAATCAAATTTAGCCCTCTTAAAATATACACAATAAAAATTTTTTATTAAAATAAAATTAACACGCTTTTATACAATAATAATTAAAATAATTCTCATCACCAATTATTCAAATTTAATTTTACAAAATAATAATTTTAATATTAATAAAAAAATTTATTAACACTGCAAGTCTCAAAAATTTAATTTTGTTTTTAATTTACAAAAATTCGGATTATAACATAATAAATGATGTTGTTTAATTTATACTAATACTGATAGTAGAATTTTATTTTATACTGAAGAGATATTTTAAATTTTAAATTTTTAAATAATTAGTAAAGTAATTTTATTTATAAACAGATTTTTTATCTGTACATATATAAGTAACTAATAAAATGATTGAATTATAGAATTTAAAAAATTTGTTATGATTAAAACTTTATTTATGAATTACTTTTTTTATTAATATTATTTAGTTATAAAATTAAAAATTAGATAATAAGAATTACTCAATTTAATTTTAAATAAAATATATTAATAACAAATCTAATTTTTGTATTTTTTACATTTAGTTTTTTTTCTTTTTTATTTTGCTATTACAGTATACTATATTTATTTTTAGTAGGCTAAAAAATTCAAATATGTATATGTGTAATCTATATATATGTCATTGGAAACTTACCATTTGGAAACATTTAACATATAAATATAAAATTCACTCTAAATATTAAAATTAAAAAAATTAATTGTATATTTATTTTCTATTTATAAATGGAATATTGCAACTCACAAATAATTAAGAAAAAAAGTTTATTTTTTCATATTTCATATTTATTTTATTGTTGTTATTTTAATTTGTTTACATTGTGATCAATAATTAATATACATTTGTATTGTATAATAATGGAAACAAAAAATTTTAAAATAAAGATTTTATTTTTTTCACAATTATTTATATTTATTTTTCTTATTTATTTAATCATTTTATATTTATTATTATTTTTTAATAATTTTACTTTTTAACTAATTTATATTATAAATATATTTATTTTATACTAATATAATCATGTGCAACACACGTAAGTAGCTATTACTAATGATAACATACTTGTAAAATTGAAATTTTAAATTGGTTAAAAATTTTAGCCTGTAAATAACTACTTGTATATTTTAATGAGTTTATTCTATAATAAAATGATTTGTTTTATTTAACGATATTTATTTTAATTCATGAATGAAATATGAAGAAGTTAATAATGACTTATTTTATATTTTATATTTTATTTTAATTAATTTTTTACTTTATTTAAGTATATTTGTGTTTCTTGTTATTATTTCATTGCAAATAAAATAAAATTTTAAAATTATTTTATAAAAATATTTTAAATTTACCAAAAAAAGTAACTTGTGGTGTTTGTGAAAAAAAAATTATTTTCATAAAATATATAACTCTTTTTTATAAATTTTTTATTTTTTTAGTATAATTAACATTAATTTCACATCATAACACTTTCAATTATAAAATTGCACTAACATTTTGCAAAAAAAAATTATAAAATTATAAAATTAAGGATAATTTATAAAAATATTTTTTATTTTTTATAAAATAAGAAATTAATAAATGTATTTTCTATTTATTTAAAAATATTTATACTTTATATTTTTTTATTATAAATAATATAAATTTTTTTTAATTATTCTATAAAAATTTGTCAAATTTATGAAAATAATAACAATTTATAAAAGGATAGTAACTTATGGTATTTGAGAAAAAAATTAATTTTGAAAAATATGTAACTTTTTTTATAAAACAAGCAGCCTTTTTTAAAAAAAAATGTTAAGTTTTTACATAATTTTAGTTATAAAATAATAGTAACACTTTGTTAAAAAGTGCAAGTGTATAATTATAATTTTATAAAAATATTTTTTTATAAACAAGAAATTAAAAAATATATTTGGTTTAATTATTTCTATTTTATTTATAAAAATTTGTATATTCTATTTTTTTTTTTGTAAATGAAGTAAAATTATTTTATAAAAATACTTTAAATTTACAAAAAAAAATTGCAAATTGTGGAAATTTTTTTAAAAAAATTCTTTCGTAAAAATATTTTTTATTTTTATAAAACAAGAAATTAATAAATATATTAATAATCCCAAAAATATTAAAAATTGATCAAAAAATTTAAAATTATTAATATTCTAAAATAAAAAAAATATGTAATCTAAGCAAAATAAAATGTGTTGTTTCTTTTTTTTATTTCCATGTTTGAAACACAAATTAGTGGCTCATTTGCATTCACTGTGTCTAACATTTGCATTCTCATTAAAACTCTTATAAATTTAATTTCAATCTCACAAATTTTTTTTTACCTTTTTTAGTTTAAAAAATTGTCTGTATGCCCATCTGTATTCATACAACATAGAATATTGATATAATAAAACTAATTAACATGCATGGGTACATATCAATATACTGACAATTTCTCAATCTAAAAAATGACAAAAAGGACTTTAGTGGCACTAAAATTAAAATTTAGGGAGATTTAGGTGAAAAAAATTAAATATTTCGATCAATAGTGGGATCTGATTAAAATATAAGAGTCGGTAAATACAAATTACTCTGAATTAATTAATTTATAGCTAATATCATTTTCTTGGAAAATTCAATTTTTCTAATTAAATTCTTGGATTATGCGAATAATTTATAGTTACTAATTTTTTCTTACTTACAATGTAAGTGGTTAAAATATTTATTAAATATATAATTTATTTTAATTTTTAATTATAAAATATACAAATTATTATAATATGAATAGAGTAATTTAGTGTATTGGGTCTAGACATGACTTGTACTCAATCAAAGAGTGAGAATTTTTGAATTTTGATGAAACTTAAAATGAGTGAAATTTTGAGAATAAAAGGGATTAGGAATAAAAATTAAAGTGAAGAATGAGGATTAAAAAGTTTAGGATGATATGGACTCAATTAAAACAAATAGTCGTCCTAAAATGAACAATTGAAAATTTGGGGGTTTATAGGTGACTTAAGCCTTTCATTAAGGGCCTAAATGAATATTTTACAAAAAAATCTATCCAAATTAAGTCTAGAATATTCTTTTGGCGGTGGCTTTTAGAGGATAAATGTATATGTGAAAGGGAAAATAAGGAAAATACCATTTTTGTAAAAGAAAGAGAGGGGATTAGGAAGAATCATCAAAATTTTCAAGTTGAGAGTGATTTTGCAGGCTGAGTTTGATGATCTAAAACACTTTTGAGGCTATAATCTTCATTCTAAAAGCATGATGTTATTGATTTGGTAAGTATTTTAAGTGATTTGATTGATTTAATCTAGCATTCATAGAATGCAGAATTCGGGTTCTAAGGACCTGATTTTTTAGTCTTATTGTTTTGATCATATCTTGGGGTAGGAAGTTTCAAATTGAGTGCTCTTTGATAATATGAAAACTTTAAGGAGTTATCTAAAATGTTTCCTTCGTTAGATTAATCTGATTTAGACTCTATATTAGTGTAACAAGTGGAAACATTTTATTGCTCAGTTTCCATTGCTTGTCTGAGTAAGGCGGATTATTTCTTAGAGTTCTCCCTCTGTACACCTCCAATTGACACAAAATCAATTTTAAATTACTTTAGACACATAGTGTTAACTATCTGAAAATGTTTATCTTGATTTTGATTGTATATAATTTTTGGATAATTTTTAAATACACCATATTAAATCTGTTATAGTTGGCAGCTTTATATGTTTAGATAGTTTAGTAATTTTATCATGCTAGAAGGAGGTTCCATTATTATTAAGTGTTTAAAATAAGTAAATTGTGATCTATTTCAACTAAACCAAATGGAAAAGAGGTTGTTTCACAAGTGAATGCAAGCAAAGGGAAGGAAGCAATAAAGGTAAGTGAATAACTTAATGTTCTATATGAATATAATACTTAAAATAAATAATTATAAATTTATTTGTTAAGTTGATTGGATAAGGGAAATATGTGTGTTCTAATTGATAGATGCTGAATTTTGATTATTGTGATATTTGACTATTGTGTTGATGGTTAATTGTTGTTGAGATGAGATAATACATGTGAATGAGTTTTGCAGAAATTCGGTGCCCTGTTTAGTAGAGAATAGTAGACTTGTTTGAGCTGTATTTGGTTTTTTATAACTCTAAATTAGCTGTCGTTTGTTCCTATGAAAACTTTGAGATATTATTTATAAAATTAATAGAAATAGAGGAAGCTTAATTTTGCTTTTTTGATGGCCAATTTGGCAAATTCTTTTTGTTGTTTAATTTTGTTGACAGCTTGACCATGGTAGAATATTTTGATGTTTCTCTTTCTATACATATCCAATTTATGTGAAATCAGTTACAAATTAATATGGACTCATAATACTATTGATATGGAGAATATGGATTTGATATTCATAATGTGAAATTTTTTGTGTATTTTTAAATTTGCACTATTAATTCTGCCATGTTGAAATATGGTATATTTCGGTATATTTTTGGTATATTATTATTTTTTATATATATATTATCGGGGAGATATTAATTTATTTTATGGAGTAATATGTGATGTATTTAGTTGAGATGAGTTGAATAAAGTGCTATGACAGTGTGATGAACTCTTGATGTATATGTAAATATATA